>VWZD01002478.1:2016023-2041682 GCA_013396695.1 Sakesphorus luctuosus
CCCCTCCTGTTCCCTGCTGGGCCCCCCTGGGCTGTGGGATCCATCCTGTGCCCTGCTGGGCCACCCTGGGCTGTGGGATCCATCCTGTGCCCTGTGTGACACCCTGGGCTGTGGGATCCATCCTGTGCCCTGTGTGACACCCTGGGCTGTGGGATCACAGAGGGAATCCCAGAAATCCCTTCTGGGAGTCATCCCCAGCTCCCCCAGCCACGGAGCTGCTCCAGAACTCGGAGGGTTTTGTGCTTCAGCAAAGCAGATGGTAGAAAGGAGTTATTTGTAAGGAAGTCTTGCAGCTGAGTCTGATTTCTGCAAGTCCTTGGCATGGATTATGGCTCATGAAGACAGGATTGAGGAGTGATGCTGAGCTGTTCTGAGAGTTATTCCCTGGCCCTGACACATGGCACGGTTCCTCCTGGAAGCAGCTGCAGTTGGTGCACAACCCTGAGCAGCATTGCCAGTTGTATGGTTACATTACAGGGAGCACATAATTAGGCAGTTTGCATCTACTTTTGCTTTATTTTGACAATTAGGAAGTTTAACAAGAGAAGGCTGTGGAGGAACTGTGAGGTTACTCCTTCAGTCAGAGCATAAACTTGAGAATTGAGGAGCGTGTGCTTCTTCACACCTCTTCTGAGTTCAATTGGAGTTGAACTGGCACTGAACTAACAGGTTTTCTGGATGTTTTCACCACAGATGTAGTTAAATGTCTGCTGTAAATGTAGTAGAAATTAAGGAACTATTTCCTTGGGAATATCTCGGTTCTTTCTGCAGAATTCCTTTTCAGTCATTCAGAAAATATCAGGTATTATCAGTTTTGTACAATATTTATAGTAGTGTGTCATATGAGTGAAAAACAGGGAAAGGAAAGGAAAAAAAACCCTCTGAGAATATAATGGCAATTCTGCTTTGCAGATATTGTGGTTTTTACCTTCTGTACCAACCTCTACTTTCATGCCCTAATATTATAATAATGAAAGCAAACCCTCCCCAGAGATTCTGCCTTATGTAGCTCAGTCTCTTGATGAGGAGATTGGTTACTGAGAAGCTTTCATTGTACATATTTTATATGTTAACAGCACAAATCCCAGCTCCTAATAAGGCACCCTTCTTATTATGTGATTTCCTCTTTGTGTCTATATAGTATTTAATATCTTTAATGCTTATTTCAGCTAGAAGACAAAAGGGATGTTACTTAGCAACCCAGAGATTGATTGTCTACCTCCTTGCTGACAGAAGTAGTGACTAAGCAAAGGGAATAAATCTCTTTTTCTAGATCTTTTAATTAAATGTTTACAGCTATTTGAACCTTGGGAAGCAACTACGTCCCATAATGACAAACACTGAACAAGATCTATTTTTCCTGACTGACATTTTCTGTTCCTTTTTTTCCCCTAATTCAAATTATTTCAGCAGAAATTATTAATATAAACATCTTTAAAATAAAGGGTCTTCTAAGAGGCCTTCTGGGCTATTTCCTGAGGTTAAATTGAGTTAGGACTATGGAAGGGAACATCATCTGGTTTTCACAGAATGTAGCATAACAACAGAGGAAATCACAGGAGATGTTTTACTACCACTCCAATTATTTACTTCAACTTGTTCAGGCCTGTTCCTGTAAATATAAATTCACAAATATTATAAAGCAATACATAATAAGGAGAAGTCAAGTAAAAAAAATATCTTTATACAGGTGCATTTCAGAAAAGATAAAATAGCAAAATGAACCCAAGTTAGTTCTCAGCTTTCTCCATCTTTCAAGTTTTTGATGGATAGCTCAAGACCAAGGCTCTTGTTCACCTCCCCATACAAAGCTCTTTATGCTATTGAAGTGCAATACTGAAAATGATAATTTATATAAACCTTTATTGCAAAAGTGGTATGTGTCAAGTGACTTGCTTGCTGGCAGTGCTTCCTGCAGCAGTTTGATTTTCTGCAACCCATCTGGAACAAAATCCTGGATGGAGTTTTAGCTTTGGTCTCCAGATGCTCCAGCTCCTTGGAACTTTACTAGTCAAGTCACAAATAAAGTCATCTATGCAAAAATACTAATTTACAAAGACAAGTGCTTATATTTAGAAAACAAATGACCCCCAAAGAACCAAACAAACACCAAACAACTGAACAAAAAAAGCAACTTAACTGGCAGAAAATTGTCATCTGCAGTACAGAGAGTTCAGCAGAGTTTCTGGACACTCTCCCTTGGAGAATTAGGATTTAACTACAGAATTTGGTTACTAAGGTTGAGGAGCATCGTTGGCAGTCCCCTGACTTCATCCATGGTCCAAGACTCCTGGGATGGGATGGACTTACTGGGGACAGTGGACTGGTCCCCTGGAAGAACCGAGATCCTGCCAGCCCTTTGGCATCCAGATGCCCCTCCTCATGGACTGGGTCTCCCACCCTTCCCTGGTAGGTACCTTTTATCACTTGGCCTTTTTCTATGCTGAGAGATATTCTTATCAAACAAACCAGTCCAACAAAATGAAACATTCCTTGAACCTTCAGTCAAAATCTGAGTCTAAACCAAAGACTTCTCAGGTGTCAGAACTTCCCTTTTTCCATCCTTTAGGCTATCAGGAAATGGAGACATGGCAGTTCTATTACCAAGGCTGCAGGACCAGATTCTGCTGTGAAATATTCAGGTTGAATTCCAGGCTAGAAAAAGAAGAGTATAAGTAAAGTGAACGTTTACATGAAATCTGAGCGAGTCGTACTTAGACTATGTAATATTTCACTGCCAATATTATCTCAATTTTAACTTTTTCTGATTTCAAAATTCCTTCACTTTCATCTGTTTTGTCATATTTTTTACTGCTCTTGAAGATAAAAAAGAAAAAACTTCTTAGTGGGAATAGCATAACTGCTGAAGGAGTGGGAGGACTGATGTCCCTCCAGCCAAGGGCACTGAGGGCTGATGCAGGAGGGCTCACAGTGGTACTGTGGGTACCCCGAAACCTTTCTCACCCCTCCCTGCAGTCTTTGCCCTTCTTGGAGGCACCACTAGCCCTGCTGATGGTCCCAGCTGTGCCCTGAGTGTCGTGGGGCCATCCTAGACCTGGATCCCTCCTCACAGAGGCCACCACCACACGTGTGGCTTTGCTGGGCCAAATCCCCATCAATGCCTTCATTTCTTTGAGAGAAAAAACAGATCCCGCTCATGAATTTGGAGGGAAGTTTAACTCTTTTGGACACAGGTTGGGGTATTGTCTGAGTTGGACCATAACTCCATCACATCCTAAGGGCTGCATCTGCAGTTACGTGGCCTGTTTACCAAGATGTCCATAAACACCAATCCTGCTCTGGTCCCAAATGGCCTCTGGATTCACCCCAGGGAAGGGGTAGTTTTATAGACATAGAACCAGGCACCTGGTTTGCCTTTTCCTTTCCTGGGTGGTGGCACCTGAGCAAGAAGAAATGCCAACACAATCCTGGTTGAACTGAGAGGGGAATAGCAACAGGAGCCTTGTTGGTGAAACAAGTATTTTAATATATTTTCCTTTAAACAGGTGGTAGAAAAAGAGCAAACAAAGTCCTGCTTTTTCTTGCAGCATAACAATGTGTGGTGCAAATGCTGTCAGATTTAGAGGTCGAGTGTTTAAAGTGTTGTCCCCTGTGGGAAAATATGCTGGTGTTCTTTGGAGGTGGAAGTAATTTGTTAGGGCTGGGATGTGGTCACAGTGGTATAAATCAAAGCTAACCTGGTAGACCATAAACAGCTTTTAGTAACTGTGCAGTGTATTTTTAATTTGACACTGGTGTGTTGTGAGCAGTCAGCTCAATTGTCCTTTAGGGTATTCCCAAAGATAATGGGGGGAAATGGAAGATTAAATGTTTATTTCTCTGTTTAGGAAAATAAACTTATTTCTCCCCAATGAAAAAAAAAATAAAAAGAAAAAGCTGTTAAGGGAAATACTATTGCTCAACAATGGTAAAATTATAATGCATTGCTGAATTAGATATTGAATAGTCTGCACCCACTTCTAGTGTAGGTCAAATAAGGAAGGCTCTTTGCACATGTGGTTTAGATGAAGAAAGGAAAGAAAATAAGCTTGTTAAATCAGAATTACTTGTTCCTCCTGTCAGTGCTTTCCCAATGCATCTGGGAGAGTGCCCTGTAAAGTATATACATCTTAAGTTACAGAAATGAGAATAAAACAGCTTATAAGTGGAGTCATCCTTTTAGCTGAAGAACAATAAAGAGACATAAAGACAAAGTTAACTAGAAGAAAAAAAATTCCTACATAAAAGACAATATCCTGTACTTTCATTGCACTAAAAATCAAATGCTTTCAAGAAATGAGCACAAAATGAAATATTCCAGTAGCTAGATGTTGATCTTCACTGATAATTAGTTTTTAATTTGAAATGATATCTCAAATTTTCATCCTAATGATTTATCTAGGGAAAGCTTGTGAAGATGGTGGAATGTATTGGCGAAATTATTATTTTTTTTATTGAACAAAGCTATCTAAATATCTTTCCAAGTTACTTGCAGGTCTTTAACTTCAGAGAGAATGGTGAATGTCGATTTTCTTTGAAAAAGAAGCCACTTTTAAGTCCTTGAAATTTTCTTCTGAAATCAGATCTGAGTAAGGAGAGTCCTATCAACACAAAATTTCATTATGCAACTAGGGCAGAAAATCACATTAAAGTATCATTATCATTAGTAGTAAGAATAGCTTGGCAAAAAAAATTTACCCTGATAATCACAGAATTGGGTCAATTGGGTCCTGCAGATTTGTTGATTTCTTCTACTACTTCTGGTCCCAAAACGAAAAAAGGAAAAAATGCTCTTTGCTATTTAATGTAATTCCCATTGAACGTCACTGGGAAAGTAAAGTCCACGTCAATAATGTTTGCAAAGCATAAACCGAATTCTCTTTCAAGAGATGTCTGAATAATACTATTCTGCTTGAGTGAAATGATGAGCTTTTGATTTCTGTATTTGGAAGTAATTAAGGTATTTGCCTCTCCCTTGGAAGGTAGAGGTGCAGAATGGTTAAAGCCAGATGCAGTTCTAGGAATATTGATTACAACAACCCTGGGTCAGGCCCTGGGATTACAGCAAGGACTTTGTCACTTCAGATAAAAACATATCATCTGCTTTTATAAGTCTCTCCATAATTAAATGTGTGTTTATATTGTGTGTACAGGTTTATGTGACCGTAAATACATAGTTATGTATAATAGTACATCTTTCTAATTTCTTTCTTCCAGCAATATTTATCCCTTCTCATCTTTCCTATGATACTGCAGAAATTTGCGTATTCTTACCAATAATGCAACTTAGAACAAGCAGTTGAGACCTTCCTTCCGTATTTAGTAGAATTACTGGAATTCCTTTTGCCAGCACCATGTCCTGGGTCACTGCAGCAGTTTATGAGTCCTCACGTGGAGCAGAAAACGTCTCATTTTTTTATTTTTAATCTGCAACTTGCTGATTTTCCTGCTTTCTTTGGTTTCATTTGACTAATAGCTCACTGTTACCTTTCTGTACCTAACCCGGCACTTTATCATCAGAATCTTTACACTTTAAAATACCTGCTAGTGAATGGGAGTTATTTCCTTGATAGGAGTACAAGAGAATTATATTATTGGTGCTATTTAACAGGAAATCTGTTGGTTGTTGGGTTTTATTTATCAGCAAATCCCTGTCACTTAGGCCTGTACCAGAATTTCTGTGATGTTTAAAGCTCTGGCTCTGGGGATGCCTTGAGGCACAGACAGACAGAATCACCAGCACTGCTTTGTGGTGCTATTTCATTTTGCTTTATGGTCGTGCTCTGCTCATGTGCATCCCCTGAGCTCCTCATCTTGCTGACTGCTTCTCTCATGATCTATGGCTGCAACATGTCATCAGTGTGCTGTGAGAACCTATTATGGTGTTATATATCATTAGAGACCCTTCTCTCAAGACAGGTTACTATTATATATCATTAAAATGATGGCCAGTAGGAACAGCCATCCCAGGGAGGGAATCTTAGAATTTTATGTGGGGAAAAAAATCCTGGTTTATAGGTGAGTTGGGAGGAAAAAAAATACAATAGGTGGGAGTTGTAATATAAATATTATTAAAAATAAATATTACTTTTATATAAATTTTGTCTCTAAAAGGAGTTTCTAGATCGTAAAAATAAACTCATGCACAGCAGAAAATGTTTTTTAACTGGGATTTTTATACATGAGACTCATTGATTTATGACAGGTATGGCCAGTCTGTGCAGAACCCAGTCTAAGAATCATTTTGCAATGAAAGGCCATTGTAGAGTTTTTCAGAATCTAAATAAGTACAGAATTCCCAGCCTGAATTTCCCTGTGCTGCTGCACTGCAGCTGCAGAACCTCCCCAGTGCCTCCCAAAGAAGCATTTCAAGGCATGACAAGCCTGAGGAGCTGAGTACTGAGAGGCAGCTGTGCCTTGTGTGCTCAGAGATCCCAGACATATGGAAACTGGAAGCAACTGTGCATGCACACACAATTCCCACTGAAGGTGCCAGGAATTAACTGAAGTTGTGCAGGAGTAGAGTTGGGTTTGGTATGTTTGCTATAACCTTGTTACTCCCCCAGTCTCTGCCAGCATTTCTGGTTAGTGAGGATTTTGTGCTCACACACCCATTAGCACCTTTCCAACACAAATGTACTTCCTACTTTGCATCATAAAATGGGTTTGCTACTCAAAAATAATAAAAATTAGGACTATGACTCTGTCTCTTTGATGATCTGGGATGGGATGCTCTGTCCTTCCACACCACTGCTGTTGTGCTGCACTAAAAGAGGCTGCTGAAAGCTGCCCCTGCTCCCCAGCACAGCCCAAGAAGCCTTTTCCCCCGTAATTATGTCAGAAATATTTACCTGCCAAACAAATGGTTAAAAAAACAAGACTGCAACTGCACAATATAATATCTGCCCTTGGACATTTTCATTGTTTTATGTCTCCTGAAACATTAGACCTCATTACTTTCCTATTCTCTCTATTAGAATTAAATACTGGTGCATTTTCTGTACACTTGGGACTCTGATTCTGAAATTTCTATTAGAATTAGATATTGGTGGATCTCCTGCACACTTGGGATTCTGTGATTCTGAGATCTCTATTAGAATTAGATATTGGTGGATCTCCTGCACACTTGGGATTCTGTGATTCTGAAGTTCATAACACAGACCTTGGAGAACAGATTTCCTTATATTTGTGTCTATACAATGCTGTTGTGATGATGATGATGATGATGATGATGACAGCATTTTAAATCTAAAACAATCAATCATGGCCTTACATAATGTTGATGAAAGTGTTACAAGTTTAGATTCTTTTCAGATTCCTTTTAAATTTGATATGTTTTCCATTCTAGCATTTCCTTAATTCAGTTTTCCACTTTGCTTGAATATTCCCAGACTTTTTAAAAAAACCAAAAAACAACCAACCAAACAAACAAAAAAAACCCCCACAAACCCAAAACACACAACTAAATCTTTTTTCTCATTTAATACTATTTTTACTCATGTGATTCACTTACTGCAGAGGAGTGGCTCCTGATTTAAAAAACTCATGCTAATATTAGGAAGGAAAAAAAAAAATTCAGGGGAAATGAACAAGAAGAAGAAATATTGTGATATGTTGAATTTGATGTATCAAATTATTCAAAAAAAATTTTCAAAAATCTCTTTGCATCTCATCTCTGATTTAGATATATGAATATGGATATATTCATAGATATATGCACAAAAATACTGGTTTTTCTAGATATGAATGCTGAGCCTTAAGCAGTTGATAGACTTTGGAGGGGGGCCAGGGTGTCCATGTCTCCCTGTACACCTGCATGGAGAGTTCTTGGGTGAATGCACTGAGTGCTGTTAGTGCTGCTGATGCTCTCACTAGAAATTAAAGCTTAATACATCTCCCAGTCACATATAACAGCCAGGTCGGGTCAGTCCCAGATTTTGTAGAAGTATTTGCAGTCTTTAGGAAAATTGTATTTATTGTATGCACCTGTTCTGTGTCTACAATATAATGTACATATTTCTTGCTGGGGTTTTTGACCATTTAGAAATTTGTAATTTCTAGCTTAATGATGATTTTTTTTTCTTTTTTGTCCCAGTTTACCTGAGGCTTGTGCACTAATATTGATATCAACATTGATTTGAATTATTCTTGAAAGGATTAGTTCATTGTGAATAAGATTATAGTATTTACTAAAATGTAATATTGTCTGTACCATTTTCAAGTCATCCAACGATTTCTTTGCCTGATGAAATTAAAAAATTACTTTTGCCTAGCAAAGCCTCTTCCCTGGGGACAAAGATGTTCTGAATTGAATAAAAGGTGAGAGGAAGAGTTAGAAAATAAAATAATGCTGTTTGCAGAAAAGATGCTGCTTCCATCTGCTTTGCACCAGGATGACATGGTAGACTGAGTGTCAGCTCATGAGACCCTATAAACTAAAAATGGTCCTCAGACAGCACCATTCCTTCCAAATGCATTTCTTGTATATATAAAATATAATTTCAAAGTCAATGAAGATGCAAGAGAACATTTCAAAATGAGGAAAGATGACCTTCAGTTCCTTTGAAAAAAATGAGTATTGGTACAAGTTTCTGGCAGGTGTATAATCTTAAGGATATTTAAAATATTGTGGAAGGTTGGATGCTACGGAAGTAAAGAAAGATTTCCTTGTGGTCTGTGCAAGCCTTGATAATTATATAGTATAAATAATTATGGGATGAAAAGGAGTCCTCCTGTTACTCCTGCCATATACTGAATTGCACCTTTTTTTGCCAGATCTAATGTTGCTTTTGAAAGTCACTGATAGCAGCAAAGATAAACACTTTCTGAACAGTAGTTGACAGTTGGGAAAATAGGAATCTTTAATTTACTGCTGTTTATTGTGAATATTGTTGCCTTCCACTGGAGCACATCATGTGCAAGTCTCTCTCTCCTGCTTCTCTGGGTATTTCCCAGTGGGTTTCACAAGCACTTGATTGTTACTTATTTCAGGATGAACAGGGATTCTTCCTAATAGCTTCTCTGTTTCTCATAAATGATTAAATACCTTTTTCAGCCCTGACAAAGGAATAGCAGGCTGCTCAGGAAGTTCAGCCTTGTGCCTTTCTAACGTGCACAGCTCTGATTCATGGCACAGTTTAGGACACACGGAACAGGTGACAGACAAACATAATGAATGAAACCACTAATGACATGTCACTTCACTGCTGTTGGACTCGAAGTGCACGTGTTGTATGCATTTGCGGCTGTATTTTTAAAAAAATTATGACACATTAAACATCTTCATAGAATGTTTCAGCACCCAGTCAGCAATAAAAAGCACGTGGTCCATGTGCTTCACAAGCAGGAGTGTTTTAAAGAAGCATAAAACTGCAATAGCTGAACAGCTGGCACTCATCTAAGGGTGCCTGTACCCTGGGCATCAGTTGAGATTTATTTTTACCATTTTCAGTGTTGCTTGCCATCTGGATTAAAACTGATATTAAATATTTGGTGGTAGCCTCAAATCCTCTTACGTTTCCTAAACATCCTATGACATGATCTACTAATGCCACCACTTCTGGTAATGGAACAGTTGTGCTCAGACAATCCCATGGACTTTATTTGCCTGCTGCAAGTGGAGTGTGTGTTTGGCCTTTTCTCTGCTGCCTGCACAGATGTGTGTCACTGGAGAACTCAGTACTGAGGAGAAGGGGACACTCCATCTGGGGATATCAATTCCCGTCGGTCTCTTCAGTGGCACAGTTCTGCTTATTGATCCTTCCCATGGAGCAACAATGCAATAGAAGTGTGAAGTAACTCAAAAATGAGGATGGTAATGCTGTAATCTCAATGGACCACGTGGCATTGAAATGACTTCACTTTTTAATTCAGTTCAATGTCTGACAGAGTGGGGCAGTGCTGGTGTTGCCAATACAATATAGTTTGATCCTGGCTTGAGGTACTTTCTGGGGTTTATTAATAAAGATTCACTTGTTCTTGTATTGATCAGTTGTACACATCACACCACCATCAGGAATTTCTTCACTAGTTAAGCCCTAAACCAGCTCCATCTAAGCACTGCTTAATGAAAGGACTCTCCTGAGTCACAGATATGGAAAACAAAGATTAAAAGGATGAGGGAGCAACAATACAGATAGAACTTACTGCACCTCTTAAGTGTACATAGAGACTGAAACACTGTGATTGAGTGTGTTTGAAGGGAGGGAAGAATCAAGGGGAGAGAATTGTTTAATGGAAAATGCTGAGTGACTTCTGTGCTGTGCTTTGGACATAAAGTTAAAACAATCACGTGAAACTCAAAAGCATAAATTCTGTGTGTCTCTGAACTCCTTCCTTGACCCCACGTACACATCTCTTATCTGAAAATAATTTCTATGTACTTGTGCAGGAACTAAATAATCTGAGAATATCAGTGTGGGTGGGGGAGTGATAACAATTTCTTTACACAGATTCATCCATATGTTTAGCACTCCAAGGGAAAGCCAAACCCCTCAATCTGTGCCCATCTGCCAGAGCCTATCAAGGTGTAAGAGGCTTCCAGGGAGTGTGAACAGAGCAAGCCAGAAGCTGTTTTTCTGACCTGTCCAGCTGTAACTGTTTCAGTCATGATTCTCTTTACTCGCAGAGTAAATGCTTTCTCTTGTTTCTTCTTGTGGTTTGAAACTGGTACAGCACTACAGCAGTTCTGATCAATTATAAATGGAAAAAAAAATGTGCTAAGTTGGAACGCAAAAGAGAAACTGAGAGGATGTTGCCTTAGTTTGAGGTTTTTGCATGTTGTGGATAAAAATTTTACTCACTGGCCTTGTTCAAAACCCAACAAACTAAATTAAAATTTAAATTTAAAGGTAAGAATTTGCAAATATCATTACCAGTATTTTGTCACTGATATTGTACCTCTTGTCTGAGGCACAAGGCAGGAATTAGCATCTCTTGAAGGGCAGGCAGTGTTTTCTGTTGCCCTTGCTTGCCTGCTTTAAGTTGTATCTGTTCATAGAAACTTGTAATAACTTGGAATTTCTAGAGGAGTGTGTATCCCATGTTTAGGCATTGACTCTGCTGAGCACTGGAAAACATCCCTCACAATATATTCTGCTAAATTCTGGTCTTTGACTATTACAGGGTAGGAGAATATTAACTCTTGAATTGGCACAGATCTACTCAAGCAGGTTGAGGAATTCTTACCTTGTGATACTATGTTATAGTTTTATAGACACCAGCTTTACCACCTTTGCAAATTTAGAGATAACAAAAAAATAAAAAGTATTTTCCTAGTCAGTAATTCCAGGGCAGTGTCCAGAGAAAATCTAATCCAGGTGCAAATAAGGACTCGGCACTGCTTAGAGGAGTTGGCAAATACACATCTAGAGATTTTTGGATCCAATAAGTGCACCGAGGCATAATTGAAAGAAATTGATTTTTTTTCTTTTTTTTTAAATGTAGCCTCTGATCAAAAAATCCTTGTGATAGAACAGATCCAGCAATTTTTCATCCCCTGTGTTAACGCTTTGATCTACAATAAGTAAATGCAAAAGAGAATCTGATGACACATCAAAAGTGCATCTGCTTGGTATCTTGAACTGCAGGCCTGCGCTGCAGAGATCTGTCAGCTCCTGCTCTGAAGCTGCTTGGCACCTCTGAGATGCCTCTTTGAGAGAACATGCTGTTGGACATCACCACTGCTTCCATGTGAACAGCACAGTCCTCTGGCAGCTGCACAGCAAAGAGCCTGGTGGTGGCATTGCCTTCTGTGCCCCTGCTCCGTCACAGACACAGTTCTCAACTGAGCCTTTAGGGGCTTTGCAGGGGCTTCAACCCCTATTGCTCCATAAGTCACTTGGCTGCATCTAATTTTTATTGAGTTTATTTCTCAGTCCTCTTCGTCCTGAGTTACAGTATTTGTGGAGAGAAGGGAACAGAAGAAGAAAACCAGACCTGTGTTTACATTAACTGTATTTAAACTGTCCTTGCACAAGGATATTTAAGTTTCAGGAGTGACTCTATTCAGAGCTACTTTTTCACACAGTTACACGCAATCTTAAAACCTGTACACACCATGCAAACTATCTAACATCACACAGCTATAGCTAATTACTAAGTAATACATATTGCCTAAAAATTGCTAGATCTAAACAGTCTTAATGCAATTATTTTAACTTTAAAAAAGAGCTTTATTGATGTTACTCAGCGGGGCTTCTGCAGCTTCTTTTCTTGTTTTCAGACCAGCTCAAGGTCTCTGGACAAAAATCCATTTTTACCTTAGAAGCTGGAACTTGCAAACTTGTCTTTGGCTTGTTAGTTTGAAAATGTCTGAATCCCAACTCTGCTCCCCCTGGTTCCAGCTCCTTCGGGATTGCTCTTTCCCTTCCTCTCACAAGGCTGGGGACCTGCAGGTTGACTTTATCCCAGGGATTTCCTTTTTGTGCCCTCCCAGAGTGAGGATGTTGTGCTCTCTAAGTAAATATTTGAGAACTGGAGCAGTCAAACAGGGTCAGCACTAAACATGCTGTGGAAATAAAGGCAGAATTTCCTTAAGATTTAGTTCTACATGGCCTAACAAACCAAGACAGACGTTCTCATATCTTTATGAACCAAAGTAGAAGTTAAACAGACGAATGGTTGGATCTTCAGCCCATGGTCTCTTGATAAATCACTGATGTGCAATTCATTTAAATTTCCTTTCCAGTCAGTATGGAGAGAAGGACAATTTAGCAATCTTACATTATTCATATAATCTAACTTAGGCATTTAAACTCCCTGAAAAGTTAAAAAGTGCAATAGAATTTCTAAGAAATGTTAAAATGCAGGAGACAGGAGTGCTGTGCTGCTGTGAGTTGAAAGTAACTGTAGTTTCCCTTTTGTAATTGGTGCTTTCTAGAGGAGAAGCTGCCATTGAGGCTGACTTTTAGTTAGCTAGGGAATAAAAATAACCTCTGTGGCCCTCTCTCTTTTTTTATGTCTCTTTTTCTCCCCGGAAGGAAGTTTTGCCTAAGAGTGCTCTTTCTTTAGTATTTACATTAAACAGTGAAAACTAACTACAGATAAGTCCCTGACTGCATCTCCCCTTCACTGTACATGTATTACACTGTATTTCTGGGTGTGAAAATATATCATTTCACAAAACTACAGCTGTGGGTAAACAGGATTGTGACTTAAATTATTGTCACTGGGGTTTGGCTTCCACTGACTGTCACCACCTGTGGCTTCCAGAGGTCACTAGTCCTAATTTGCTTTGGACTTTAATTTTGGGGGCAAAGGAATGAGATGTTTAATTTCCTCATAAGCCTGTTGACAGGTAGATTTTCCCATGGTTTTGAGTGTAGTTTTTCCTGACTTGAGAAGGCAGAAAGGCTGCTGCAGAAATGGAAGGAGACTCTCAAAGTCTTCTTAAAGAAAAAGAAAACTCCAGTTTTATTTTGTTTCCTTTCGTGGTATTTCTCTGATTCACCTTGCACATTGGGAAATATTTATTGCACAGATGTGACAGGCTGGAAAGTCCTACAAAGTACAGGAAAATAATGATGTTCAAGAAAACACCCTTTGATAATTGTATTTTAAAATTCAAGCCACAGACTGTGATTCTGATCTTTTTGGTCATTAGTGGAGCAGATTAAAAACAAAACAAAAACATGGATCTGGGAAAGGTAATGAAATATTCTGTTTGATCTTACAATTTCCTGTTTGACACCTCCACTTTGTGCTATTGATTTCTGTACATCACTGCCTGGATAATCACATTATTGAATAAAATAATCCTGACAAAAGTATCAACCCGGCATTTGATGTTTCCAGGAATGTTAAAATGACAACCCCCCTCCATGAGAGAAAAAATAATCAAGTCATTAAAAAAAATAAAAAATAAAAAATTTAAAATCTAGTTTGATGTGTGCTCTGGGATTTTCAGTATTACATATTGAAAATTAGTAGAACTCCAGAAAAAGATTTTTATACTGTTTTGTATTTCCCCAAAAATAGTGAGCCAAAAAACCTTCAGCCTCTCAACTCCAAATCCTACTTCGACAGCACATAATCCTGTTTATTTAAAAGAAACCACACCATTAAAACAAACCACAGGAAGCTAATATTACTGCTGAATTTTGGACCTCTCAGTCCTTCCCTGTTATTTTTTGGTAGCTGAAAATGGAATTGCTGATTTTACTTTTGCATTAATTACAGAGAAGGAATAAAAATCTGTTTTCCATAAGACAGCTTTTAAATATTTTCAGAGGATAAAAATAGACATTGTGTGTACCAGGTGCTCACTGCTCAGTGATTCTCATCTAGGCTTTATTAGTGAATTATCTGTTAGTTTAGGTATCACCCATGTGCTGTTTCTCCTTTCCTGTTTATGATTTTTCCTTTCCCATCAGAGAGAAGCATCATTTTGTTTTCTGTGTCCCATCCCTAATGTGTGCTCTGCTTTGCTGGATTTTGCCCTGGAATTTATTGCCATTCAGACATTACAACTGCTGAAGTTTCTACAGAAATCTGTTCCTTCAGACAGCCCTTAGCTGTGCATGTTTGTGCCAGAGCATGTGTTGACACTCAATTGCCTTCAGAGCTACAAATTTGGTGACAGACCTGCAGATGTGAGAGATCAAAGCTGAACTCCTTGGTGTTGTTTGGGAGCTTTAATTTATTCCTTTTATTTCTTTTTCTTTTTCTTCTTTGAGGTCACTCAATCACAGGATTCACTGGAAACTCTGCTCTGACAGCTGTCAATGTTTTCTGCATTGACCAATAGCATAAAGAGATTCATTCAACTTTCAGACATCACTGCACCACATGCAATTAATATGAACTGGGTTTAGCAATAAGGGTCGTTATTTCTCTATACACAAGTAACAGAATTATTTAGCAAATCCATAGGTGCTGAATCTATCAAATATTCACACAACTGCTGCACTGTGATTCTGGAAGTGCCCTCCTTGACAGCACCTTTGTTACAGATTCCTCCCTTGTCTTAGACTAAACTTTTTGCAGTAATTGAGGTCCACAGGTCTCATTATCCAGGGCCAGCTACTGAGCCACAAGTTGTGTCTGTGCAGGGATATCCTCCTGCTGCTGGGACAGGGCTCCAAAATGCAACTGAAAAGTCATGTGTGTGTAGGATACATTTGGTGAGAATTCCTGTGTTCCTGAAGTTAATCCTTGTCAGATATTATCATTTTAATGGTGGAAATTAAAACACGGATGCATTTTAACAACATCACACAATCCGGTGCTGTGGACTTTCAAACACTTCACCAAAGGTGACACAAGGACATAAAGATTTTGCTCTCCATGCATCTTTCCTCAGCCTTGTTCTCTTGCCAGAGCACCTGCTGGGGCTGAGATGTCTGGTGTGCTCAAAGGAGCAATCCCATCTGGGGAAGGCTCACTCTTTATTTAGTATTGCCCTGGTAAAAATTCAGCTGTAGCCAAATTTGCTATTGATCTGAGAACTGTGAGATGCTGAAATATGTTGTTGACAATCAGAATTTTTTTTGCTGCATCTTAAATCTCAGAAGAAAAGAAATCAAGTGACAGAATGCAAACAGGGCAAGGCTGCCACTGCCTTTCATGGCTTGGCACTGGGAATGATGGGTCCCAGCTTTGGGTCACACTATTTTTTTGTCCATTGTAGCAGTTACTGAACCCATGAAGAGTAAGAGGAAATTACCTCAACTCTCCTGCCCAAATCCCCTGTAGGTGTAGTAGGGTTTTATTTTACTGCTGTAGAAAATAATTAAGCAAATATCACCTGTCCTTATTGTCATGTTTAACATGTCAGCACCTTTATTCCAAAGGAAAAAACAATAAGGCTTAAGATACACCATTTCTTTTTAACTTAGAGGCAGAACTGTGTCTGAGGAGGAAAGGAGCTGGCAGTGCCATCCATAAACCTGCATGGTCTGGGGGCTCTGCTGGGGGGTTTGTGCCCAGCCCACACACATGGCACCAACTGCCAGGGGAAGGTCTGTGGGAAGTCACATCCTCAGGTGTTGAAACACTCTGGAGTGCTGCTGAGTGAAGAGAAGTGTGGTTTGGCTTTGACTTTATTCTGACAGAGCCTTCATTTGTGAGATTAAAACTTTGAAATCTTTGAGGGGCACAGCCACACACAAAAAGTGGAATCAAATTTGTCTTGGATTTAGGAGCAGCCTCTGGTCCCCTTAGGGATCCCAGAAGGCAGTTCCAGAGATCTTTCTCTCTGCCTTAACCTCAGCATGAATTAAAAAATAATCGGTGGATTTAAATCAGATTTTCTGATATCTGCAAGCATTTTGAATGAAATAACATGTGGATTAGCACAATTTATGGTGAGAGAAAGGAAGAGAAACTCCATGATAGTTTTGCTGCTCAGTCTTTTAGCAGCTCAGTCAGCTCCTATTAAAGACTTATCTACAAACTATTGACCTGGGTTAGCTGTAAAAAAACAGCCTCGTGGAGATTATCCTTTCTGTTGCTTGCATGATATGGGAAATAGGGAGAAAAAAAAAAGGTAAATGTAATGTTTATGCCAAAAGGTTTCAGGGATTTTAGCTGAGGAAAGGGTTTGGTATAGAAATAATATAGGGGCATAAATAGAAATATAAAATAAGGCTTGAAAGAATTCGATTGAGGTGCAGGAGCACAGGTGATAGAAAGATAAAGTAAAATATTTAATGTAGTTCTGAAGCTGAAAAGGGACAGTGACCATTCAGTGTCTGGTAACTCACAGAGTCAGTAAGAGCATTGAAAAAGGAACCCAGGTCTAATGGTAACCAATGCAGTTTATTGGCTGTTGGAGGGTCCTTAAAGATGAGGAAAACAGTTCACTTTTGGCATGGTATGTGTGTAAGTTGCTTTGCTCTGGAAGGCACTAAATATCAAAGCTTTAAATGAAAAATAAAAAAGCCAAAACCACAACCAAACCCCCTCAGTTTGTCAGTTATTCAGTCATTTTCTGAAGAGTGTTTTCAGTTGTGTGTGTGATCCATGGGCACTGGGGGTATGGATTGAAGGGAAGGGAATAGAAATTCCTATCTAGATGGATCACAGGAATGCTTATTTCTGAATCTGTGGGTTCAGGCAAAATGAAAAAGTGTGATTACATCTAGAATTGTTTTTAAAAAATGAAATAAAAACAAACCAGAGCTGCTTAGTTTTATAAAAGTGAGTTGTTCCTGAGCCTGCTCTGCTGTGGAATTCTGGGCACCCTGGGATTCAGCCCTGCAAACTGTTCAACAAATTCATCCATTCAGAATTGAGGCTTTCAGAATTTAGAGGCACTTAGGAGAGGTTTGAATGTCACAAGTGTGAAGTCACAAATGAAGAACCTTAAAGAAAAAAAAAAGTGGTTTCAACATTTTTCTGTCAAGCTGATTTGTTCACCTGTAATTGAAAAAGGTTTAGAAATTGGATAAAGTGCAGCAGTTATTGTCCTTTTATGCTGGGGACAAGGAAGCTTCCCCTGGTCTTTCTAATCTTTTAGTATAGCAGGGGCTGTTGATTCCTCCTCTTCAGCTGCTCAGTATTATGGGCATTTCTGTTCCCTGGAAATTTTAACAAAATTCAGGCATGAAGACAAGTCTGTGAAAACCTTGGCTGAGAGACACGCACAGACATTGGCTGCTCAAACAGCTCCTCTAAGGACAGATCCAGAAAATCTGGAAAATTTAGTGCTTTAAACATTCCCATCTTCCAGGCTTTATTGATGATTTCTAAGAAGGGATGGGGCAAATTGAAGCAGGGAAAGGAGGTGAATAATAGGAAACTGTTGTTATGTGCAGCAGAATCCCAAATATTCATTGTCTCCCAAATGAAAATGCACAAAGAATCATCATAGCTGACTTTTCAGTGTGGGTTTCTTTCTATAATCAATGAGAATTTAATGGGAATGGGATTAGGGTTCCACATTTTGAAATATTGCAGAAGATATTTACTGTCTGACTGGATTTTGAACTCCTATGCTAAATGAAACAGTTTGTAATAATGCTACACGATTTACAAGAGAATTATAATAGAATCTAGCTAATTAAGATGTTTGTCTTCATATGATTTCTTATTATTCACCGTGTCTTTTCCCCATTAGACTGCAATAGAACAGCTCTGCAGCATTTCATCAATAGGATGTAATTCTTTGTAATAGCTTAAGTGTTTCTAGATTTATCACTGAAATAAAAAATACCACACTTCCAAACTGAAGACATTATAAAAGGAAATGAATGGAGATCCTTTCTACTGCATCTTTCCTTTTACAAATCCACATTGTTATTAATGCCATGCATTAATTCCACATGACTACATCTTTTCTTCAATGAGGATGAGATGCTAAAAACTCTTGTGTAGTGGCTCTATAACCAGCCATTCTCATTTCCTCTGGTCACTGTCCTCTCTCAATAAATTTAATTCCAAGTAAAGAATGCAGGAGCACTTTAAAAATAGCCACTGTGTATTATCAGTGTGGCAGTGTTAGACACAGCAATTCTGAAACTGCATAAACCGCTAAACAAATAGGAAAAACATCTTTGAACTTCCTGCACTGAACTGGGTGACATCTTTGGAGAGTTTACAAGTCCTCCTGACCACCATTACAAAGCAGTACAATGTGGAGGGAAAAGCTGTAATTTACTCTTATCCTCTAACTGTTGGGACAATAATCCCATTGTGTGTGGGGGTTTTTTAAAGTCAGAGCTGGTGCTCAGTTCTTCAGCAGCCTAACTCTGAAAGCACCATGATGTCTAGGCAACAGGAGGCACACAGTTTGTGCTACTGATATGCCTCGAGGCAATTTATTTTGACCTTTTGTGTATTCTGCACAGAATAGAAATAAGACTGAAGTTCCACGAAGTGCTGCTCACTGCTACACTTCAGAAGTAGAGCACTCTTTCACCAGTTCTACTGTCTTTGTATTTCTTTTAAATTCACCTCAATAGATGAAGAAAACTTTAAACACCTTATTGGAATAGCTAAAATAATACAGAGGAATAATATAAACTGTGGATTCTGAGGTTACTTTAAAAACACGGCCCCTCAGCCCCTTCAAACACTGCAGTGCACTGGAATGTGCCCAGGAATGTTGGTCTTGGCTCTTCAGCTGCCAAACAGCTTAAAACATCAATAATTTAAAAAATTATATATCACATTAAGCAGCAGGAACAAATGTAATTTGCCACTACTTTTCCAGTTTTGCTGGACCATGGGCAAAAATACAGATTTTACCAAGTCCCTCATGTGTGTGTTGGGCTTTGGTGTTGGTTTAAATTTTAACTCCTTTTTTGTTGGATTTGTTTTAAGCTCTATTGAGAGAACCCAAAAGACATTGATTCTGCTTTGAAGGTTGCAATGGAATGATGTACTGCTATGGAAAACCAACTCTCATTAGACATGGAAAGAAGCCTAATTAATTGGGTGAAGAAGTGGGAGTTGGAGGTACATGATCCAGTTCAGGCTGCCTTTGGTTTAAATTTCCTCAGTATTGACTTGGTGGAGTTTAAATGTTTGGGGGGCTGGTGAAGACGGAGAGCAAAATTTCCTGGAGTGGGCGAAGTTTGGAGTAAAAGTGTGGCTGTCAAAATCCCCTTTCCCAGTCTCTCTTCAGTTTTATCAATAACTCTCATCCAATGAAAGGGAAACCCTTGCCATTGCTATGAATCAATGCTAAATAACTTCAGCCACAAGATCCAGCTGGTGAAAATGAGCTTCAGGAAGCAGAACAGAGAAATCAGCTGTGAAACAGGAAACAGCATGAGAAGGGCTTGGTCAGGTCTCCTTTTCAGGGGAACCCACCTGGCTGGGGAGCTTCAATAGGATAATATCTGAAGAACAAATGAGCAAGGAAGAGTGCAAGAATATTTTCCTGTGGATGACCCCAAATCATTCTGTCTTGTAAGTCAAAGTGTTGTTGATACAGAAGTTTAATGAGTTTTGTGCTTTGAAATGCTTTTTTATCTTCTGCACTAAGCAACTGGAAGTCTAACACAGCATGTAGAGTGGTGCAGAACGCGCTGTTGGCTGTGCAGAACTCGCTGTTGGTGGTGCAGAACCCGCTGTTGGCTGTGCGGAACGCGCTGTTGGCGGTGCAGAACGCGCTGTTGGCGGTGCAGAACGCGCTGTTGGCTGTGCAGAACGCTCTGTTGGCTGTGCGGAACCCACTCTTGGTGGTGCAGAACTCGCTGTTGGTGGTGCAGAACCCGCTGTTGGCTGTGCGGAACGCGCTGTTGGCGGTGCAGAACGCGCTGTTGGCGGTGCAGAACGCGCTGTTGGCTGTGCAGAACCCACTCTTGGCGGTGCAGACCTTTAATGTTGCACGTGGGACGGTGCATATATTTGTGTCACAATATGGAAGGAATCTTGTCTTTTGGTAAATGTGTCTCTGCTTACTCTGAAGCATCTTCAAATGATTAGGAAAAAAGTGTATGATGAAATATTATGCAAACAAGTGTCTAAGGCTGTGACTCTCTTGACAATAAGCTGTTACTCAAACCTTTAATGGTGTAGCTGCCATGGCGTTAATTTTACATCTACTTCAACCTGATTTTTAAGAACTTTATTCAGACCCCCAAAATTACTAAATGCTCTGTCAAATTGGGGATTGGGATGTAGAATTTCCCCATAATATTCAAATAGCCACAGTGGTATTTGTACCAGATTTTTTATGTGTGTAAATTAAGTAGAATTGGTTATAGACCGGGGAAAAAAAAAACACTTAAAAAGATGTAACATTTTGAAAGGAAAATCTGAAATAAAAGGAAAGTTATCTTGAAGGTAATTATTTGTTTAAATTTGCCTCTTCAAGTTGTAAATACTTTTTAGACTTGATTCTCAGTGATTTCTTTTCCTGTGTGTGGAAGCTGAAAAAGGAACTAATTAAAGAGCAGTAATGGCTCTGGCTGTGAGTTTACAAGTACATGAAGAGTGAGCAATCTCCCCAGAGCAGTGTCAGGTCGTGGCTGAGCTTTGGGGATGACTCCCCTGCCTCTCAAACAAAACATTTCTCTGTTTGGGAAGAAAGGACTTTTTCTTCAACACTTGTACCTGAAAGAACACGACATTGTCCTCGTGTAGCCTGAAAATTGCTGCTTTGAAAGCCCCTGCAATTTACTGCAACAAATGTTTACCTCTATCACAGCGACTTGTATTTCTTGCTGTCTTTTGTTTCCTTTTTCTGTTGGAATGGTACATCGTGGGGATTATTCTGGTTGGTTGCTGTTTGTCCCAGCCCAGAGCTCCAGGCTGGCTTTATCCCAAAGGAAAGGCATTGCTGGGCAATATTCAGCATCAGGATTTCTAGGACAAGATTGAAATCAAAACTAAAACAAATGCATAATTCTTATCTTTATTAACATTCTAGATTTTTTTAGCGTGGCCTATTGGTAATTCCTAGGACCTCTTCCAGCTACTGGAACTGGAGATTTGGAGTTCAAGGCCAACCCTTTGCTTCTCAGTGTTATCCCAAATTACAATTTGGTTTTCTGAACGTAGGGCCAATTCATTTGGGTCAGAGTACTCTGTTTCCACTTCCTTATATCTGTGCTCTGTTTTACTGTATTTTTCTTTTGGATTATAAGTAGCAAATGTCTCTGCTGGCTCCCTAAGTACTAAAAGGTCCTAATTAATGCAGATTTGATGGGGCTGAGTGACTTGTGTTTCCCTTTGAATTGAGTCAGTATTCAACTTTTAGCTGCTCTTCTTCCCAGAGCAAGTTTTTTATAGCCTTGATAATACATTTTTTTACACAAAGGAACCTTGTACAAGCATATTTGGTGCTTTGATCTGTGGTTTTCTGGAGAGGCTGGTTTGCAGGTGGCAGGACTAGTTATTCTGCCTTTCTAGTTCTATGGGACAAAACTCTCCCCCCTCTTTTTTGGTTGCATGGCATATAAATAACAGACAGGAAGTCACTGCTTTTAATAAGCTGCTTTAAAAATCCTTACAGATTTAGTATTTTTTGTTTTGTAACGTTTTGGTTTTCATTTTCTCTAGTTTCAATTCATTATTTGCTCAGGAGTATTTCTTTTAAATATATATTTGCCGTTGAGCCAGTGCCTACCTCTTACAGAGCTTTACTGATGCAGGTTCTGCTCAGAAACTGCATTTTGGGGGCATTATGTTTGTGTTTAAAAATAAACAGATGACACAGATTCCAAACCTGTGTTGTGGCTTTCTGAAATGAAGTGTGGAACCCCAGTGGATATTCTGAGACCAAATATTTTTTGTGTCTATGGGTAACAAAAGCCCTTTTAAAATAAAAATTATTGATCATAATTTATACAATATGCTGACTGGAATAAGTTTTCTGGGCTTTTACAAATGTGCACTCACTTGGGAATTGTCTGGTTAAATGTAGGTTTCTCTCTTTTATCTTTTAAATCAAAGATTCAAATGCAGGATTTAAAGCTCAAGGACATCCTGTGGATGTGTGACATTTCCTAAAGGAGTTGTAGATAACAAACCACTGCCTGGATTAGTACAGTGAGACCCATTGGAAATGTAGAATTTTCAAGTGTGACACACAAAATCTTGCCCTCAGTACTTTTAATAATACTTAAAAGAAACACACTTTGGTTTGTTCCTCTCATTTGAAAGCTCAGAAGGGATAAAATACATTCCTAGCCATAATTCGCTGTAAAGTGTGTCTAAAACTTGCCATGATATTGTTTAAAAAATATCATATATATATATATGTACACACTTATATGTAGTGGCATGCATACAATTCTGTCCTCTCTCAAGGTTTATATAATAACACTGATTTTTTGTTGATGATACAGACTATCTGCAAACACTTGTTGCATTTATCAACTTGAATGTTTGTGAAAATCCACTTTTTTTTCTCAGTAGAAATACTATTTTTAGGGGGATAAGCCTGTACAACATATGGAAGAATATCTGTGAAACAGGTAAAAATACAGGTGGATATTGCGATGACTTAATGACTTGAGGGTTTGGTAGGAAAAACTATATTTGCATCTGGTGCAAGTGAATTAGGAGTAAACTTTGCAAATGTCACAGAGCAGACTGTTATCAATATATATCAACATCCTCCAGCTCCTCGCTGGCAATAAATGTCAGCAGAAGTTTTTATGGCTTTTACAGCTTAGCTGCAGTTTGTCCTCAGCCTCGTGCCTGGCCCCTTCTTTTCTGAGGGAGAACAACTGTCAGAGGGCTGTGTTTGGGATGGCAGGAATTCCATTAGCGCAGGGCCAGGGGCTGGGGCTGAACTGCCTCCCGGTTTGTGGCTTTGGACCATCCTGCCACAAAAAGGTCCGTGCTGCTTTCATTGCTTCTTCTTTACCTTTTTAAATGAATAATTGAACTGACATTTTTTACAGCCTCATTATCACTCCCCCATTTCATTAACTAATCATTACAGCATCGCATTTATGGCTTTACAGGCGAGGAGGCTGCAAGTAGGAACCAGGAGCTTTGGGTTACGTGGCAAGAGCTCTGATTTGCAAGCAGAGCCTGCAGCAGTGGGTGAATTTTGTGTCATTAGGAATCTTTTCATCTTTCTCCCTTTTTTTTTTTGTATTTAAAACAGAAGAAAAGATTTTAATTCTTTCTCAGAATGATTCATATCCTGTGGATTTTTCCTATTAGGCAATGAAGCTATGATATTAAGATTGAGTATATAAATAATTCTCATAATTCACACAGAGGAAAGAGAAATAATTACCTCTGAACATTTCATTATGAATGGAATTCTGTCAGAAACTTTAAGAAGGGGGCATTAATACAAATTAAGGTCTTAGGGACTCATATTTTAAATACTTAATTCTGTATTTTATTCAACTTTTACCAGACCAATAAGAATATTTTAATCAGCAAAATGAATGGCTGAACTAGAAAAAACATTAACTATAGAATGTATAATTCCAATGATGAACAAATATCATATGTTTTATGATTTCTGTCACTGCAGAGTGGCTGAGCTTGTCTGAGTTACTAGCTCTGTAGAGCTGACCATAAACTTTGAGTCTTCCAATGTCCTCAATGTTAGCTCAGGAGCAGAATACATCTCATTTCGAGTGATTGTGCAAAGCAGTCCTGATCTGCTTGTCTGTTCCATTCCAGTCAGGGTATGCTGGAAGATGAAATTAAGCTGCATGTTTTATTCTTGAAATACTGTAAATCTCATGACATCTGCTGGGAAAATGGAGCTGGTGAGTCTTGGAGGTGCTGGTGCTTGAACAGAAATCAGGAGGAGTGGAGGGTTCTCTGCTCTGCAGATTTCAGCTGATAAGGACAAGGTGTGATCCTAAAGTAGCTGAGGGAGCTCAGACATGCACTCAGGCACCTGAGGAGTATTTCAGGAAAAGTCAAGATGTACCCTCATTTTTAAAATTGCCTGTGTTAATCTTCAGGCTGAGGTTCCATGGCTGATCTGCTAATTACTGCTGATTGGTGTGGCTTCAAAAGCATTTCTGCAGTCACGCAGAAACCTGGGCTTGTACACGAGTTCCTGAGCCTAAAGAGAGATGAAGAGAAGTATTTCTGCTATTTCCAAGATTATTTTTACCTCAAGGCACATCCTATAATTCAACCTTATCCTCCCAAATTAACTTGTTTGTAGACTATATGGCTAAGGCTGCTGAAATGTATATGAGATTCCTACAGAAGTTTGGACTATATCTTAAATATTTTGCTTAACTTTCCAATAACGCAGAAAATGAAAGAATTGATCTCTCACTCTCTTGTTATAATCATTCTGAGCCCACTAAAGTGAATGAGTTTTGGCCTTGACAATGCTGACATCAAGATAAAGGAAATTCCACTTTAGATCTGTGTTTGGAGCACTGAGATGAATAGAGATCTTTTATTATGATACAAAACCATTGCTACAATTTTATACTATAATTGTAGTTCCTCAAAAAGTCAGAAACTTTCTCCCATGATGAGGTAGAAGGCTAAAAACCTTAGGGATGCAGAACCTCTTCAGTTGTCCCTGGGTTTCCTTGGATTTTGGTGTGTTGGCACCTCAGCATCTTTCCTTTTGTTTACCAAAAACATATCCTCATATTTAGAAACTGGTATTGACTGAGACACAGAGCTATTCACTTGGAAATTTAAATTAGGAATTAAATATTCCTTAAATAACATCGATTTCTCTATGAAAATATTTACCTCTGCTGCAGTAAATAATAATTCATGGGCACAATCTTAAAAGGAGTACATGCCATTTGTATAGCTATGGAGAAAACCATCATTGAAGAGTTCTGTGCATCTTGCTCGTCTTTTTTAACATGCTGAGGACAAACTGGGTTTTGCTTCGATATCCTGAGTGAGTTGCTGACTTTGGTGTTGCATTGTTTGTGTGCACTCACTGTGGGAAGCCAAGGAAGGTTAAGTGGGGTACAAGTGGGGGTCTGAAGTCAGAAGTTGCCTGAAGAAGACACTGGTGTGAGATGTGCTGGTGACTTAGAAGATGAAGGGGAATTCTTGACAGGTTTTGGGAAGGGTTTTGTTGTGTCTGGTCTTTATTTAAAGGCAGGAATTAGAAGTGTCTTCAGTTTTATCTGAGTTCTCATCCTCTGAACAACTTGTAATAGTTTCTGTCTGAGGCTGACACTCTGGTCCCTCCCAAATCATAGAATCAAAGAATAGATTGGGTTGGAAAAGACCTCCAAGATCATAAAGTCCAACCCTTGGGCCAACTCCAGTCCCTTTACCAGATCATGGCACTCAGTGCCA
>VWZD01002478.1:2050186-2187822 GCA_013396695.1 Sakesphorus luctuosus
CTCTGCCAAGGAGCTGCCAGGGCGGTGGTTGGGATGTGCCATCGAGCAGAACTCTGCCAAGGAGCTGCCAGGGCGGTGGTTGGGATGTGCCATCGAGCAGAGCTCTGCCAAGGAGCTGCCAGGGCGGTGGTTGGATGTGCCATCAAGCAGAGGTCTGCCAAGGAGCTGCCAGGGTGGTGTTTGGGATGTGCCATCAGTCAGGGCTCTGCCAAGGAGCTGCCATGGCAGTGTTTGGGATGTGCCATCAGTCAGGGCTCTGCCAAGGAGCTGCCATGGCGGTGTTTGGGATGTGCCATCAGTCAGGGCTCTGCCAAGGAGCTGCCATGGCAGTGTTTGGGATGTGCCATCAGTCAGGGCTCTGCCAAGGAGCTGCCAGGGCATGAGATTTAACAGCTCCTCACAGATGGGAACCCAGACAGAATGAGGCTTTCCCAAGGATGGAAGGGAAGGTGCTCATCCTTTGGTGACATCACTCCTGATGGCCCCAAATATGGTTTATGGACTGAATTATTAATGACTGTCAGATTGAAGAGAAACATAAACAGAGACTTGGGGACTACCTGCTGTCTGTGTACCCCACATACAACTCTGATTGGATTTAAAAATAAGAAGGGTAGGAGGTTGAATCATGGGAAAAAAGGTAGTTTGAGTACTTAATCTGTTTCCATAATTATTCTCCCATGGATGAAGATACACTTGCCATAGCTAAAGCACCTCCATATTAAGCGTATTTTCCTATCATGTGGCATTATGCCCTGAGATAAATGATTAACCTACATGAAGAGGTAACTTTATTTTATATTGCCAGCTTTGAGAAGACAAATGAACTCTTTGCCTTAAATGTGCTTTGTTTCTCATTCTATCTGTTAATGAAAACTAATGAACAATTTTATGGGAATAGGCAGGAAATACACACACAAAATTAAGTAAATGTGAAGGTGGTTCTGTGGATATTTCTTATATTTTCATTTTAAATTACTTTTATTTTTATCTTAACCTGTTTCTGGAAGCACTGCTTTGTACAGATGTTTTCTTTTGCTCATTTATTCTAAGCATCTGGTTTGTGGTCATGGAGCAGATTGCTGGCACCAGGTTTTTCTGGCACCACCCTGATGGCGGGAAATAAATGGATTAAATGCCCAGTTGAGAATTTCCTGATTGTAGCAGGAACTGGGAGAAAACTCTTCATCTTGATTTAACACTTTGTTACCATGAGGAGATTTTCTTCCCTTGAACATGGCTTAGTATCTGTGAGATTTTGTCTGTACCACTCATGTCTGAGGCCACACAACACTGTAACATAACTTCTTACTGCAAAGTTTTGTGGAACATGATGGGAAAGGAAGCAAAACTCTGCCAGGCACAATCCTCTTTGCATAGGTTTGGTTTCAGGTGGTTGAGACATCCTGTCGTTCTGTAAAAATGGAAAGCTCAGAAGGATAATGAATAATTAGATTTCTTTGACTAGTGATCAGGTGAATCCTAATCAGATAGCTGATAGGTCAAATAATATGAATTTTGCAAATGGTAATTACTGATTGATTAGGAAGCAGCAGAGAGAGGGAGTGGAACTGTTCAAGTTAAAAGTAGCCCATTGGTCTGGGATTTATTAAAGGCTCATATTCTGTGTAAAAAGAACTGTAGAAGCCTGCACTTTAAATGCTTAGCAGTGAACCATTTTATTATATATGGGGCACACATATTTACATAAAAATAAAATTACAGGGATCCTGCTAAATTTATCTGAGAGCATAAAAAGTGGTCTTCAATTGCAATAAAATGTTTGGAGAATGAGTAATGGTGCTGTTTAGATGAGATTCTAAAGCCCTTTAGGATTACCCAACTTCCATTTAAATTATGTAGTAACTGATGAGGCTGCTCTCAGAATCAGATTTTTCTCTGCTTGCTGATGCTGAGACAGTTCTCCTCAGCATGGTGTCTTCAAGCTCTCACTTATTTAATGATTCATTGTTCCAGTCAAGAAGAAAAAAACCCCCGAAACACAAAATAATTACCTGACAGCTTTTGAAAATTAACTCACTTGGGATCTAAAAATTGCAGCAATAAATTACATGTTGTAGATTTATTCCTCTCTGTTTCTGCTCGTGCTTTTTGCTGTTGTGATGTTGATGGCAGGAGTGATATAATCTAAGGGTCTGAGGGTTGCCAGAAGAATTCCTCTGGACTAAGTCCTGATGAGACTCAATCCTGGTTGTTACAGAGCATTTCATTTTTTGTCAGGAACATGAACTGCTTATGAACAGGGTAGGTAGTTGTCAATCAGCAAAAACTGAGCTTTACCTTGAGAGGAAAACTCTGCCTTGTTCTAATTTGGTCAGAAGGAAAATTCCTTTTAGTGCCAAAATAAAACACTTTGATTGACCATGTCAAAAATGGGAGCCAGTAGGCCAGACCTTAGAGGGACTGGTCAGGGTTTGTGGAACCTGTCCCATAAGTACTGACAAATCATGGAATTGGAGAAGTTTTGCCTGAGGGCACCAAGTGAGGGCACAGCTCTGCCGGCCTGACTGACTCCCTTCCCCTGCAGAGCAAAGGAAAAGGTGGGTTGTGGAGAGAAAAGTAAGTAAAATAATGGTGGTAATAAAACTATAGAGACTTCCTCAAGACACTCCAACTTAGAAGTGTCCAGAGGTCATCCTTTTTAAGTGTCAGTCTCAGGAAAGCATCAGAAAAAGCAAGTCCACAGGAAATGTCTTTCCATTTTGAGTGCTCCAGTCCCGAGGAAAGCGGATGCTCCCAGGAATGTGGCAGTGCCACCACTGAGGATCAGTAATGCAGAGCAGCAGGTGCTGCAGGCTGTGAGAGCCTCGGAGCATTGGAGCAGGCAGCTCCTGCCTTTCTGGAGGAACCTCTGAATTATGGATGGGAACAAACTATGCCTCCTGATGGCAACATTTCAATAAGAGAACAAACACCCTTCTGCAGAAACATCGAGGCCACTGTACAGAGTGCACTGAGGAAATATCAGAAGGCACAAATTTAGATGGTGTAGCGCTAATTTCTAGCTAAGTGTGTTCCCCTGTGTTTCTTATTGAGGCAGAAATACATGTCAATATTATTCTTCAGTTATGGACACTTTTCTTCATCACTTGATCTGCAGAATTCGAGCTGAGCACTTTATGAAGTGGTCAGCAGCCAGTGAATCAATGCTGAGAAGGAATTCCCAGCAGCCAGGATGAGTTTGTCCTGTTTAGCTGGGGCTGAGATCCTTTAAAGGAAAAAACTGCTCTTATTCTTGCCAGTGAGCTTCAGCCTTTACTAAAATAAACCTTCTCCCAACGGAGAGAGTACAGAAAACTCTTTAGAGAATCACGAATTCTCATCCACCTCAAGTCACTTCCATGTCCTTCCCAGAGCACAGACTGAACCATGTTGTGTGTGTCTTGTCGCTGCAGCATTCCAGGGCAAGGTGCCTGGGAATGGAGAGGAGCACCTGCCTTTTATTCTGTGCTTGTACTTCTCAGGCTCTGTCATATTTTAGGAAAAAACTTTTTCACACCTGAACAACTGTAAGTACTAAAACCAAAAAAGCAGCCCTTCAGAATGTTATTAGGGGGTAGCATCAATAAGTACTTTTTCTTCTTAGATGTTGCTAAATCAGGTCTTATGGTGTTTCAAACTAGTTGGAGGGGAAAGAAAAGGCTAAATTAAGGGAATTTTGATCAGGGCTGACTCCTATAGCATGTCCTATAATCAGATATAAATACGAATCAGGGAAAAAAACAATTGGAAAAGGGCAACTAAACCCTCCACTGTGCTGTAGCTCTTGAAATATGGAAAATATCACAAAGATTTAAACAGCTCCTTAATTTCTGTCAGCAACGGTTGCCTTCAGCATGTTGAAATGAGCCCTATTTTTGGGAACAGCCAGCAATGCATTCGATGTCTGCTGATTATCAGGCAGTCTTAGAGATACTTGGACATAACAGGACTACGTGAAAAAAAAGATTAAATAGGAAAATTTTCAGTTCTTAGTAAGTCTAGTGGTTTTGTATACTAAGACAAAATGGTTATTGGTATGACACAGAAAAATACTAATGTGTATTGCAGAACTATTGCTCAGGGACTTCATATGCTGGAGTCAGGAGACTTGGGAAACTTAACTGAAATTCTAAGTGGCTCACAAATTCAAAGAGATTTGCCCTATTAAATGGTTATTCCTGCATCAAATTTAAGTGAAAAAACCTTAAAGATTGAATTGCATAATTCCGATATATAAATAAGAAACAGGATAAAGCTGATGGGTTTACAAAGTTAATGTGTCCAGTTGATGTTACATTTTGTCATTTATGAGAGGTTAAATCCTGTTCTTTCTCCACTCCTAAACAAAAAGAGGAATAGGAGTAGCCTCTGAGATATCTTGAAGAACTAGCCTCCTAACAGCCTAATAATAAAGAGAATGTAACAAATAGTAAAGCTATTTGATAAATATAGACAGAATTCAACATCTTGATAGTATATAAAAAACCCCACCCCAAATATTATCTTCATATTACTACCATTTGTCTGAGCGGTCCTGATACGCTTTATTTTGACCTATTTTCTGATGTGCTTTATGTATCAGAGCGTTGATAGTGAATATTTGTATTCATGGTTTGGCTGTATGACTAATTGAAGAAATTTGTAATCTTCTCGTCTCATGTTGGCATTACATTACATTGTTTCATATTAAATACGATGCCTCTTTTAATCTGTGGGTTACAGATGCTTATTTCTTTCCACATTCATGGTAGTATTATCCTATTAAGGGTATTTGTGATTTATTATTGTCTCTGTAAAGGCCATCTCACAACAATATGCAATGCCACGTTTGGCTGCAAAAAGGAATTTGTTTTACTAATATGAAACATGTTTCTGGGCTGCTGTGCTGGCTTAGCAAAGGAGAGGCAGTTGGGGTAGAGCTTTCCTCCAGTCTGATGGAGATTTAATGGTAGCAGACTTAGGAAGAGCATTGCCAGCAGGTCAGGAAGGGGATCCTGTCCCTCTGCCCAGCCCTGGCAGGCACATCTGCAGGGCTGTGTCCAGCTCTGGCTCCTCACACAGCAGGAACATGGAGCTCCTGGAGCAGGTCCAGCACAGGCTGTGGAGATGCTGAAGGGCCTGGAGCAGCTCTGGGAGCAGGAAAGGCTGAGGGAGCTGGGGCTGTTCAGCCTCCAGAGCAGGCACTGAGGGGGGACCTCCCCCATGTCTGTCAGTGCCTGTGGGAAGGGGGCAGAGGGTGGGCCAGGCTCTGCTTGAGGGTGGTGACCAATATAAGAGGCAATGAATAGAAACTGCTGTCCAGGATGTTCCACCTGAACATGAGGAAGAACTTCACTGTGAGCACTGAACAGGCTGCCCTGAGATGGTGAGGAGCCTCTGGGATATCCCCAAACCTTCTGGACACACTCCTGTGCCACACGCTCTGGGATGGCCCTGCTTGGGCAGGGAGGTTGGACGAGATGACCCACTGTGGTCCCTCCCAACCTGACCCATTCTGTGATCCCGTGTACTGAGTGTGTCTGTGCTGCCTATGGGGCTTGAGCTCATGGAACTTCAGCATGTTGGTGGCAGCCATTGGTGGGACAGTGCTGGTGGGTGAGCAATCCCTAGGGTGAGGTCCTACAATGCAAAAAACAACAATAAAAATCCACCACCAAAAAACAAGCCTCCAAATAAAGAGATTTTTTAGAATGCTTGGTCTGGGGGAGCTATTTAATTGCATATAAGTTCTGTAAGATCAGAACTAGATTTTGTCTGTTACTTAAGTTAGTTCATCACAGATGGTCATATATTGGGGTATAATTGATATACACAGGAATGGGAAAATAATAAAGACATTAGTTAATTATTTTTAATCTATATAAAACATAAATGTCCTTGTAGGTGAAACTTTGACATCTAAAAAGATAATATTACAAGGATATTTTTAGTAAATAAAGGGTTTCTTTGTATTTGTTTATGCTTTTTGTTAATTTAAATTACCTTTTGAGTATCAATAAAGGTAATAGGTGTAAAGACAAGAGATTGAAATAATCTTCAATCCGGTCAAGCAACATGCCACGAGGGTCTGGCCACTCTGACTCTTTCTGAGCACAGAAAAGCAAGCAATGGAACTCGGAATAAATCATTTACAGCACAGTCTGTCCCCTAAGATGCAGTCAGTGCTCAGGAGGTGTCAGATAGCAGAGTACCAGCCCTGATTTAGAACACAGCACAGTAGGATCTAGGCAAGTGTTTGCTGCTGAATAGTAATCACACATGAGACTACACAGTCTCGGGAGACTTTCTTCTGTTATCTTCAACAAAGCACGTTTAAAGGGATATGAAAGGCACGGATTGGTGCTATCCTTACAACTTCAAAAGTTGCTATAGCTTCACTTAGGAGTAAAAGCTGAGCCTTGTGTTCAGAATTCCTGTCTGCAGCCATGGAATTTACTGCAGTGTCTGTGCGAGCTCAGCCTGTGATGGACAATTAAACTGCCAGAGGCGTGGCCACTGCACTGGCCTTTGCTCTTGCCATGTGTCCTCCCTGAGCCCCTTCAGTTTCTCGTAGGTAAAAACCACATCTGTTCCTTTTTTGGGCAAATATCATAACAGTGATTTCTTAAGAGTTCTGCCTGGGACCTGACAGTGTAGATCTGACCAGTGAAATGAGTCTGCAATTAGCTCCAAACCTTGTCGTTTGTATTTAGCTCATGGAATATCCAATAATTCCCACTCTCTTACCACAGATAAGCAAAACCATAGTAAAAGATAATAAATCATTTTTGTTTCCAAGAGAATCTTAGCTTTGAAGATAGTCTAGCAGAATAATATTCACGTGTCTTCTGTATTTCTCAGGATGTCATGCAAGATTCTGAATATTATAAATCGAACTTTCTCCCCAGAAGAACAATGGGCATTGGAATATTTAGAGTTTGGAGAGTCAGTGTGTAACAGATGCTTTACAAAATTAAGTGTTTGGGCTTATTTCAGAATTGATCAAAATACTGTTCGGTTTTTACTAAATCTGAAGTTTCAACAGACTTGGATGCCAAGAATTTGTCAGTAAAATTAGTTCAGTGCAACCATTGGCTCTGGGTTTTCTATGTCAGAAAGCAGTAAAGTCCAGTGCATTCTTAATTAGCATTCATATTTAAATTTACTCTGAATTAATGATCAGAGAGAGAAACAAGACTGTTTGTGTTCTATTTTGGTATGTTACAGAGAGGACTTTTATTTACAATTTGTCATGAAAAGTATACTTTATCTTTTGCTCAGACTACTTGAAGACTTAGCCATTTCTTGATTAATCATGTTCATGGAAGAGATTAGCAAGTCTGAAAGTAGTTTTTGGAAAAAATTGTGAACAACTTTGCTATTAAATATATAAACAAAGCATGGCACGTCAAGTGAATTTTGGTTTGTTGTTTCTAGATCAATGAGTGCATATAGAAAGCATTACAGTTAAGACAACATATGAGAGGAATTAAACCTCATGGGGCTTTGCCCCTGCAGTAGTATTCATACTGCAGGAGTCTTGAGTCTGGATTACCTGGAATTTGAGCTGCAAGTCACTTCTTGGACAGCTTTCTGACTTAGTTCCTTGGGGTTGTGTTGTTTTGTTCATCATATGCTGAAATAATTCTCTCCTGGCACTTCATATGCTGTGACATGTGAGCAGAAAACTGTCTTATTTATACTGAGGAACAACTGGGAATATCCAACTCAGAATAACTTGCTTTGCAGCCAGTCCTTTTGCTTATCCTTTAATTAGGAGGCTAATTGTCACTGTCTCCTTGGTTTTTAGGTCTTGTTTAGTTTAGAAGAAACTGAGGGATGGGAGAGGAGTTGGCCACACACACCATCTGTATCTGTCATATTTAGATAACATTCAGACCTCCAAATATGTTAATTATTGCCTTTACAAGTACAGGTCTTCGTTTAAAAAATAAACTTTTATGGGCTCTCACTTCATCAAATGTCAAACTGCCCTGATGTCCCAGATCCCGAATAGGTATGTATTTAGGTCTCTGAGATCTCATATTTTTCAGCTGGAGCACATGTTAGGCAGACAGCTCCCTGTTGAGTAAACATCTAGGAGGCTCATGTTTAATTGTTCACTCCAGCTGTGATGAACAGCTCAGAGCAGGATTTCTGTTTCATCAAACTCCACTTAAAGGAAAATCGGAGCACTTGGGGCCGGGGGCTCTCAGTTTCTGCTCTGAAACTCCCTCTTTTCCCACCTCAGCCTGATGCACTGTCTTCTCCCCGCCCAGTGTGAAGGACCAGGGCTTTTTCTTTGCACCAACCTTCCCTCTGCTGGAGTCACCCAGTGGCCACCAGGGGAGAAGGAGGAGTGATCTACAAGAGAAAGGGATCTGCTATATTATAGTTAGAGACACAGGTCATGCTGGATTTGGCTCAGATGGAGATAACTTTCTTCCTAGCACCTGTTCCAGGGCTGTGTTTTGGGTTTAGGGTGGGAATAACATCAGTAGCACACTGAGGATGGAGTTGTTGCTGTGTTGTTGCTTATTCCAAGGCCTTTTCTTTTTCCCATGCTCTGCCAGGGAGGAGGTGCACAAGCAAAACAGAGGGAGCCTGGCCCAGGACAGCTGGTCCACCTGGCCAAAGGGATATTCCATTCCCCAGAATGCCATGTGCAGTGCATAAACTGGGGGCAGTTGGCCAGGAAGGGCCAATTGCTGCTCAGGGACTGACTGGGTATCAATAATCAGGTGGTGAGCCCACAAGGAATATTGCTTTGTGCCAATAAGGTTTTAAACTTGTATGCATTTTTGTAGACAATACCAGGATGGATATGTCAAAAATGATCAAATTGTTCGAAATTACCCGTTTATTCTAGTGCATCAGTAGACAGGTTCTCTGAATTCCACGAGAGAATTTATATTCCACCAAAAATCAGAACACTGCAAAAGCACGTGCAATTGTATAGATACAAAATAAATTGTGAAATTTGTCTTTTTGTTATAACCAAAACTCAGTGTTTTATTTGTTATTCCTGTTATCTCTTGGTACTATATGTTGGGTGCAAAGGTTTGCATATCTTAAGAATAAGCAGATTTTTTTCATATAATTTGGAAGTTGCTTGCTTCAGGTAGATAAGAAGTTGTGTTGTCATACTGCCATCTTCATCCTAATTCAGGCTGACTTGTCTTGCTTCCTTTCCACTTGGGTGGGAATATTTTAAATGGAGTATTTATACAACCTGTCTATCTAGATAGGATAAGCCTGAATATCTGTCTGTATCTCCTATTGCACTTGTGTTCATAGGTGCACTTAATAGCTCTGAAAATCAGGCCTAAGGAATTCATTATAATGCCAGTTCCCTTGAAGTATTCTCTAGGAAAGATGCTTTAGAGAAGGGCTTGAAAATATGACATTTAAAACTAGTCTCCCACTGAGCCATATTAGCATTAGCTTTGAACACAATTGTGGTTTATTGTAGGTGGATCTGACAGTTCTGGGAGAGACAGGAGCTTGCCTGTGAAGCTGCACTTTGACACACCACTGGGTACTCCCCTGCATTTTTATATCCTCTCCCTACTCTTCCCATGCTCACATTCCAAACAGGGATTCAGCATTTATCATTTGCAGTAAAAATACTGCCTTACATCACCTTGGAGCTCTTGACCAGGATAATCTTTCCTAGCACCCTGGTGTATGGGGAAACTAAGATGGAAAGAGGATTTGTGAGAAATCTGTGGCACAGCTGGCATTAAATAACACTTGCAATGTGCAAATTTGTGCTTAAATAAAAAGCACATTCATTCAGGAAATCAATAGCTCCCTTTCACTTTGTGCTGTAGGTGAGGTGCTGCCTGATGCTGATCCTCTGCACCTCCTGCAAAGAGCAGAGCAAGTTCACTTGCTGGAGAACCTTTGTGTCCCTCAGCCTGTGTGCCTTGGGATTTGTGTGGGAGGGCTGGATCCAGCAGGGAGGGAGGGAAGGAAATGATTGATGAGCTTTTCTGGGTCTCTGATCTCATGGACTAAGTAGCTTGTCAGTGGGATTGAGAAAGTCTTTCTGAAGGGACCCCCTCTTGATTCTGCCCACTTGACTGGGCTTTTACTGAAGCTGGAAGGCAGTCCCAGCACATCAGCTGCTGGGAGTGGGGTTTTGGATTCAACTAAAACAAGGGATGTGATGCAGGAATGGCCTTGGTGCATTCTGACTACAAAAGGATATTTAGTCCACAGGAGAGATTTTATTATTCATTACTCAAAGTTCAAAACTTCACTATGAACATACCTATATTATTTTGATTTCCTTGTGGGAGGATGTCCTTGGCACTGTTACGCTCTATAAATCTGTTGGACTACACTACTTGCTTATGTAGGTATGGCTGAAATTTTTTTTTTTGCTATTTTCTTTCTCTTAATTTGCCTTATCAGGTGATAACATTAGTCTTTTGTGGTGATATTGAATTAAAACCTATATTGGTGATAACATCTCTATTTGTATAATTACTGAGGGCTGTTGTGATTGAGCTATATGGGCACTGCTCCAGTGGCTGTCTCATCTCAGGTGGCACTACAGTCATCAGTGTGGACCTTCTCACCCTCCAACTCCCTCCCAGGAGGTTGTAGCCTGGTGGGGCTCAGTCTCTTCTCCCAGGGAACAAGTGACAGGATGAGCGGAAACAACCTCAAAGTTGCACCAGGGGAACTTTAATTGGATATAAGGAGAACTTCCTCACTGGAAGGCTGGACAGACATTGGAACAGATTTCTAAGGGAAGTGGTGGAGGTACCATCCCTGAAAGTCTTCAGAAAAATGTGGCTGTGGCAGCTGGGGATGGATTAGTGGTGAACATGGTGGTGCTGGGTTAAAGGTTGGACCTGATCTTACAGGTCTTTCTCAACCTTAACGATGCTATGATCAATAAGATGATTTATTATTTTGGTCTTCTTTGGAATATGATAATCTGTGATATAAAGGTATATTGCCTTAATGTGTCTTACCACTTATATAATTAATGTCATGTTTTAACCCCAGAGGGCAACCAGACCCCGCCCAGATGCTCACCTCGACTCTGTGTGGGTACTGCCCAGTGATAATGAAAATATCCCTGTGTTATCAGCACAGTTTCCAGCCCAAATCCAAAGCACTGTCCCACACCAGCTACTGGGGAGAAAATGAACTGCAGCCAAACCCAGCACAGTTAGTAATAACAACAATCAGCATTTATGGCTGGTATAAAAGAAAGGTGTTGTGGGGAGAATGACAGTGTCTAGAAAACGTTAATCAGCTACATTGTCTTAAAACAATCTAAAATGTTGATTGCTCATTGACTAATCAGTTAAAATTGGGGGGAAAGAAAATTTTTACTAAAAAAAATCTTCTACCAATTCAATTTTTCATTTCCCACACACTGAAAACTTATTAAACTCTCTGTATGCTTAAATAGACTCATCAGATAGATAAATTGCTTAGATGTGTTAATTTGACTCCCAGGTCATTTGCTCTATTTGATCTGTTCGAAGTGATATCATGGATATAATTTTGTACTGCAGTTGTTTTTTATCTCTCCTAAGGTACTTCCATTTGGTCAGGATTAGCAAGAAATGATATCTGGTTTTATTTCCCTCAGTTATGTTCTCCTTTACTTTCTTAATCTGATTACGCTTTTCTCTCTTCTCCCACGGCCTTAACCTGTGCTGTCAATTAAAATCAGATACAGAATTTTAAACAGTGGGAAGAAGAAACATTGAATATAAAGCACTTTGGGAACAAGTTTTCCATGTTACCAAAGGGAGAGGTAAAGCTTAAAGCACTGGCACTAAAGAATCTTTGCATTGTCAGATGTGACTGTTTCTTTGCCTCTAACCATAGAAGACCTGCAGAATTTTATAATGACTCAACAGAAGAACATCAGTTGCTTGCTGTTGAGAAAAACTGGATTTTATTTTGATGAATCATTTTAACCTCTATGTACAAATTTGCTTTTAGTTGAACACAATAAAAAAAGCTGCTTTTATCAGTAGGAGATTGAACCTGTGTTGGCACAGCTGAAAATACTAATAAATAGAAGATTATTTATAGATGCAAACTACTCTCAGAACCCTGATGTTTAGCTCTGTCATTTTGGGAGATCATGAAACTGGAAATACAGAAGTAGATGGTTTTGAAAGGATTTTTCTAGGTAGGGCATTGACAAACTTGTACTAGTTTTTGACTTGTTCTACACCAAATACTTTCCAGTTTAAGGCCATTTTTTAATAACATTCAGCTATAGTGACTGTTCTCTGCAGTGTTGACTTTCCAGTCTGGGACAGGGGCATTAATAACTGCATTGATTTATTGGAAGATGCAAGAAGTGCCCTCCTTGATGAGATGGATGGTCTGTGCACACCAATATGCTGCCCTCAACAGTGGCAGAATGAGATGCTGTTTAGGGCAAAGTGTGTGATCCTGCCCACTCCCTGTGGTCCACATCCCTCCTGCCCTCCAGCAGTTTCAAGGTCATTGGAATAGGATAATATTGGAAGGAAATATTCATCCTTGTCTGCTCTCCTTGGTGTTCAGCCTTGTTGTCTGCACCATGGAATTTCTTTCAGGTGTGAGCAAGAGGACAGACTTAGTTTTCCTTTTCTGCATTTACTTGTGAGATGTTTTAGAGTTAAATTTGATTCTGGTAGAATCTGATTTGATTTGTAACAAGACATACAAGCTATTTTGTTAACCCCTTACTATTCAGTGCCTTTGAACAACAAAACTAACCAGGCCACAAAACAAAGAACCTGTTACTGAAAGATGATAAGAGTTGTAACATTGCGATATAATATGTTTCATGGAAATACAAATGTTTAAAAATTCGGGATCGGTGGTTTAATGGTATTTGTCATTTCTAGCCATAGAACCCAGAGCCTGATGTGTCTACACTGAATAGTTTGGAACAGGCATTTGATTTTGTACGCTAAGAGTTTAGGGGTTTTCTCTTTTTTCCTTGCATTGAAAGAGAAACATGGTTGAAGCTTTTAATATGCAAAGAATGAGGCAACCTCTTACAGAACCTGATGGTTTATGACCTGTCTGTAAGCTTTTAAAATCTGGGAGGGTTGGACAGTATAGGAATTAAGTACAGGATGGGACTAACAACCACTGAGAAGCAAAGAAATCTGGTTGATGTATTCAAAAGATGGAATAGCTGCAGGGTCAGTTACTGTCAAACAGAATCAGACTTATGCCAAAGAAAGAGTTTCTTAAGATCTGGGGGAATTAGTGAAAAGCAATAGAGCTTCAGGTACCTTTCTGCTCCTATCAGTTTTAAAGCCCAGTTAACTCAGCTTTCCTTCCTGGTCCTGACAGCTCCACCAGAGGCAGGTTCCACCACGGGCACACTTCACAGCTGTTCAAATGGCTTTGTGGTGAAGGCAATGGGCACACAGAATAAAAAGGATGGGCTTGGAGCCAACCTACTCTCTCCTTACAGGACAGGTTCTCGCTCAGCAAACCTGCCCCGTGGGCACGTTGTCCCTGGGCCAGGTGAGGTAACACAGCGAAGTTACATTTAATTTATTGTGCTTTCCCAAAAGGTCTGGTGGCTGCTGCTCTCAGCACCAGCTGCTGTTTGTCTGCTCACTCCTGCTAGAGAGAGAAATCACCTCACCCAAGTTGTTGTGACATCTTGGGGACCTCCCAGCTCCTGCTGCTTGGATGTGCAGGGTTGGCTCCTCTTGATCCAGACCTGTGTTACTGACAGGAAAATGTGGGTTTGTCCAGGAATCACCTGGAGTTTTGTGTCAAAGGAGCATGTCTGGCTTTCCTTATTTTTTAAGAAAATTACTTTAAAAAACATGTTATGACACAGATAAAGAAATCAATTATTTTTGATTAGTTATGCTAAATTTTTGAACTTGGAGAATTTATAGACTCACATAGTAAATGTGGACAGGTCTCTTCCAGGCTCCATTGCTGACTGGCTCTTTCTCCTTTTATTTGAATTGCCTGTGTAATAAGTGGTATAAATAAATATGCTCTTATCACAAAAAATAATCTTTCTAAATCTTGACTTAGCTGGATTGGGCCACTGTTGCCTTCAAAGTGTTGTTATTCTATTTAAAAAAATGTTCAAATTTTTGTTTGTGTGTTCATGTGGTTCAAACCTGCAGTAAATACAAATCTAGTGATAAATCTGGTCAGAGAAAATGTAATTAGTTGGTTCAGTAAATACACAGTATCATTGACTCCCTCTGGAAACCATTGATGGAAACAATTATTTTAATTATAATTAGCACTCCTTAGAAGAATGAGGATTTCCCAGTTTTCAAACACGTTACCCTATTTTTCTTTGACTATGATGTTATTCTCTTTATTTTCTGGTTTTCGAGAAATCCATTCGTAAATACTATTAGGCAAACATGAATTTCTGTAGTATTCACAAAATTAAACACAAAATAGGTGGAATTTGGTCCTTTTAAAATTAGCTTTGCTGTGTTGCTGTTCCATTTCACTGGGAGAACTATCCAGCACCTTGTGGGTGTTCTGGAAAATTATCCTCCATGCAAAAACTCTCTGTAAATGACGGTAACTTGCAGTAGTTGCTACCTGGGGTTAATCAGCCCCAGTGCTCTCTATAGCTGTGGGCTGGGGCCCAGATGAAAATGTTCCCCAGTGCTGAAAGATTGTGAATATTTCTGCTGTTGAACATTTGTCGTGAGGAGGAGACACCAGCAGTGGAACCCACACTGCTGAGTAATTCCAGATGTGGTTCACCTGGGCATTTCTGCAGCTCTTTGGCACTATGTAACAATCAAAGTCCTGGGAGTAAATTGAAATTAATGACTCGTGCTGAGAGCTCGAAACTCAGTGACTGATTTACTCTTGCGCTGGCCCCACGACGAGATAATAACCTTTACTTTTAGAAATCTGTATTTTCCCTACATCTGGAACCATCCTGCTCCTCCCAGCCCCCTCACCTCGGGCAGTTTGGTTTGCATGGCACTGTGTGCCCTGCCTCATTCAGGGATGGCCCCTGTGCCACTCTGGAGCAGCTGCACGTGGCACAAGTGGCAGGACTCAGAGGAGTTGGCACATCCTTTCTCTTCTCCTGTAACTATCTCCGGGATCTTTGCCACAGTGGCTTCAATTTCCTCTGCTTGACAGACCTTATCTTATCAACAGCTTCAAACACGTTTACAAACACAATACAATCAGAGTTCTGTGCTTTAGATGCCAAATTCTGCTGTAAGCCATTGATCTTTATTACAGATTTGCAGGGTGTTTCTAAATACATTAGTAATTATACATCTGGGCAGTCATAGCATCTACTCTTGGGCAATCTCCTTTTCTGTTGGGTTTGATTGATAGTAGCTACAGACTTGGTTCAAAATGAATCTAAAAATCACAGAACTGGCACACAAACCAGCTCAAGTTACTTTAACTTTCCAGCCTAAACCTGAAGTGGGAGGGTTGCTGCTATAAGGATTATTGAATCACATACTAAAGGCATCACCAGCATTCATTTATCTTTTCAAGGCAAGCATAAAGGTCTGGATTTCTAGGAAATGGCCATCTCTCTGCTTCCAGGAGCACAATGTCAAGGAATAGCTGTCTAGCAGTCTAAAAGCAGTAATAATTCTATGGTATGTTGTTTTCCTTCCTCAGAAAAAGAGAATGAATTCATATGTGCTACTCTAAAATATTAATAGGTAATAGGTTATTTCTATATGTGTGATTAATCATATCAAAGAACAAGGTTAGCTATAAAAAACCCAAAACAAACAAACAAACAAAAACTGAAAAAAACCCCCCACATTGAGTTAAAAAAAAAAAACCTTTCCATGAGAATCTATATTTTGATATCTTGACAGTGGTGAGGAAGAGCAGCTTCTATTGAGGTGCACAAATCATGGAGCTTCAGAAGCTTTGCTTTATGTGACTATAAAGGACAAGACATAGAGGAGGTTCTACTTGCATGAGAGGAGCAAAGATCTGTTGGTCTGAACTCATTTATACAGCCCAGACTGGAAATTTTTCAGGTGTGATCACCAGCAAGGGCAGGAATTTGCAGCTGTTGTGTCCAACACCTCCTGCACAAGGTGCTTTATTTGCAGCAGAATTCCCTACCAATATACAGAAACAAGTCAGGTCTATCCCCTCCCAATGTGCAGGTGAATTGTGTTTCCCACCTCTTGCACAGAGTTCCTGTTGGAGCAGATTTGTTGGCTTCAACCACAACTCCTTTGGAAATTAAAACGTGCAAGTGAAAGATAACTGGGATGAGAATCTTGTTTTTATATATATGCTCCTTATTCTGATGAATCTTGTAAAATTAAGTGCAGCTTATATTGAAATGGACTTGTGCATTCTGGTTTCAGTAGTAAAGCTGCACATCCAGCCCCCTGTATGAAGCCCCTACATAAACTCCTGTACATGTTTAAATGTAAGTTCTGTCCTGCCTTCAAGAACCTGTTAAAAGAAATTGTTTCTCAATTCAATTTGAAAAACTGAGTTTAAAAGCTTCCATATTTTGCTTTCATCCACACAGTAAATTTATTAGCAGGAAACTTTAAACACAGCACCTTTTGTTTCTCTGAAGGCAGGAAGCCATTAAAGTTTTAACAGTTTAGAAACAAAATTCACCTGTAGAGAAGCACTGAATTGTTTTACAGAAAGGTACAAACCCTGTTAAAATGAGAGAGAATTCAAAAAGGTCATATTACTGAAAAGTTAAAACTTTAATGCATGGATTTACTTCTTTTATTAAAGTGGCAACATTGTCTATTCTGTGTCTGGAAAATAAATTAAAGTCTTTTCTGTGTGAGAAGTTTGCCAGAATTTTCCAGTGCTCTAAAAGTTAATAACTTTATAAGAGAAGAATATTGTGGTTTATTTTAAGGGAATCTAATGTTTATTTAGCAATGTGAGTCCAATGAGGAATTCTTTTCTTTTTGCATCAAGGTAATTTTTGCTGGTAAACTGATTAAAATGTTGGTAATTAGGGTCAGTCATTCGTAGTTTCCTTCTGATTGTTTTGTTTCTTTATGTGTATTTTATGCTTATTTTGTAGCTATTTTAGCTACATTGGTGATGAAATAATGAAACTGGAAGGAAAATGTTGTAATAAACCCAAATATTTCAGTTGCCACATGAGATTGACTGAAATCCACTTTTATCTTCATTTTTTAATTCAGAAAATGTACTAGAAATAGTAGTTGTACTAGAGGAGCATCAAACCCTTTCACATGTGTCATTCCCTATCTGAACATCTGATTCTGTCGTCATTCTGTGATCTCTTTAATTCCTTCTTTATTCTGATTATGTGAAGCAGTTTCTCTTCCTTTAAATTTAGCTAAAGCTTATAAGGGTTTCTTTATTTTCTCTCCTGAATTAATATTCTCCTTCATTCTGTACAACATCCTGGGTTTTCCTGGTGTGGTTTGATAAACAGATGTGATATTTTCTTTCCTATCTGCAGCTATTTTTGAAGAACTGATGAAATATATTACTCCATTTTCAATAATGTGAACCAGTATAGTTTGATACTTTTCCTTGGTTTACAACAAGGAACCTTTGCAGACTCTGAAGTTGAGGCTTGTCTTAGAGAAGTCAGTTTTATCAGCAGGAGTATTTTATGAGTTTAAAGGAAGTATTTGTGAGAATTCTCTTGATTTCAATATTAAAAGTCACAATGCTGACAACGTTTATAACCACTGGGGGAAGCAGAAATTTCTGGATATCAGAGATTTAAAAGTAGTGGGTTTTTTCCCTGAAATTTGTGTATTGATAAATTAAGTAGGAATTGCAAGATGCCATTGATAAACCTCTTCTTCCATTTTCTCTCCTCTTTGGCCCATGTTTTCTTGGTGATAACAAATAATCCTGACTCTTTTCAGTGGCCCTATTTCTGTTTCAAACTGTTTCTCAGCCACGTGTTCCTATGCTGATATTCTTCCTGCTTTAAAACCCCCTGCATTTTTTTGAGATTTCCAGAGGTTTTATGGCACTCCATCCTGTCATTCTACAGAGTCAGTGAAGAAAAAAAAAAAATATAAACTAGTACCTTCTAAAGACCAAATTTTGCCTCAATTTTTTACCTAACTCCAGAGGAAGGTGTTGCTGTGAGGGTTTAGATCCAGGGAAGAATTTCCAAGTTGGATAGTTTGGAACCTTTCACGTTTTCTCATCTCCATTCCAAAGAGGAGAAAATCCCTGTGTGGGACTTCCCTGTGGGTTTGGTTCTTGCTTCCTTTTTGCATTATTGATAAACATTTTTCAGGATCTGATACTTATGTTCACATCAGGACTTACATTTACACTTAAACTGAAATAATCTCTCCTGTGCTTTGAGACCTTCAAGGGTTGGAAATCTTGGGGTTCAAATGTGTTTATTCACTCTGGCAAACTGAGCTTCAAAGAGCACATATTGCTGGCATGGGACTTTTCTGTCTTGGTGGGTTTTTGAGCCTCATTCTTCAGTAGAATCATTCAGTAAGAAAAAAAATTACTCTAATTCACAGCAGCTATACAATTATATCTACATTCTAAAACGTGAAATGCAGCTGGGTTCCCCAAGAAAGGTCTATGTAAGCAACGTAGAACTCGTTAAGTTGGTTTTCCCTTAAAAAAGAGGATGATTTTTAGCTTTTCTTTCCTCTCTTGAAAGCACAAACAAGACATTCTGTAGGAATCTTCCCAGGCCTGGGGCAATGTGGTGAAGTCTCTGACAGGCAGTACTATAATGAAGGAGCAAATAACACAGATGAATAAGTTTTTCTTTTGTGAGTTCTTGTTGTTTGTGGATTGCAGAAACATGGGAGACAACTGTGATGACCTTCCTGCTTAGAAATTCTCAGTTTTGTAATTTTGTTTAGTTCTCCAGTGCTGCTTTTCCTTTTCTGTACACACACAAATCAAAGCTCACCAGAGGCAATCTTGCATAAAGTGACAGCTGTTTATTTAAATTATCTTTGCCTCATTTTATTTCCATCTTTCTCTGACAGACATATGTTCAATTGGTGCTTTAGAAATAGATGCACATATTGTTTGCCATCCTGGAGGAACTGGGAACTGGACAATACCAGTTGTTCAGACAGTTGTATTATATTTGAGATCTATCTATTTAACAAGAGACGTTCTTAATTTTTATTTTCATCAATTCAGTGGCACATATGTTTCCATAAACACTTTGTTTTGTGTTGGGGTATATGATTAATTGATCATAAAAACATTGGGAAAATACCAAGAGAACACACACCTCAAGTATGGAAAGGGTTAAAACTGGCCTGAGTTGGCTACAAGTGCAGTTTGCAGGGTATGTGAAGGTAAAATGATTTGCCTCCACTTGGAATTTTAAGTTGGATTTAAAGGAAAAAGGAGTCACTGTCTATAACTATCTGAAGGGAAGTTCTGGCCAGGTGGGGGTTGGTCTCTTCTCCCAGGCACTCAGCAATAGGACAAGGGGGCACGGGGGGCTCAAGCTCTGCCAGGGGAAATTGAAGTTGGAGAGCAGAAAAAACTTCTTTGCAGAGAGAGTGCTCAGGCATTGGAATGGGCTGCCCAGAGAGGGGGTGGATTCCCCATCCCTGGAGGTTTTTCAGCTGAGCTTGGCTGTGGCACTGAGTGCCATGATCTGGTAAAGGGACTGGAGTTGGCCCAAGGGTTGGACTTGATGATCTCGGAGGTCTTTTCCAACCCAATCCATTCTGTGATTCTATAATCTAAGTCTTTTTTACTGTGTTGAAAAACACTTTCAGAACCTCACCATCTAAAAGGGCTCATTTCTCATGCCAGGTTTGAAAATGTGCATCTTTATTTTTCCTGAGGGATTGCAAAGTGAATACACCTGAAGGACCAAAGGGAATCCAGAATTATTTTTACTCATGGAAAGGAAACACAGGAAGCTTTTCCACCACCGGCCAGAGCAGGCCCAGGGCAAAAGGACTGCCCTGGGAGGAGAAAGTTCTCAAGTTTTCAGTGGAGCTTTATTAATCCCTGTTCTTTAGTCACTGCTCTATTTAACTCTGTTTCCAACATATCTGCCACTTGTCTGCTGCGTCTGGAATTCCATTGTAAGTGGTATCAGAAACGTTCAAAGGAATTGCCATGTCCACACGGACAGCCTTGCCAAGAGTTTCCCAATGATGGCAGCTGATGGTTTGGGCATCCTTTAAGCCTGTAAAAGGTACCTGTTGCCCTAATTCTATTGGTGAGCCAGATTTCAAAAATAATCTTGGAATTTTAATGTACTGAGTCCAAATAAATGTATTTTTAATTAATATTTGCCTTTTACTTCATGCTGTTATAACATTCTGATCAGTCAGATGCAGTTTTGCTTGAGAGCAAAGGACAAAGCAACCTGACCTCATATTTTTCACTCTGAATTTAAATAATTTCTTAATTTCTGCTTTGATTTTTATTAAAATATTTGTGCAATAAGCATAACTTGGTAAGTCTTCACATACTGGAGTTATTTGCAGAGGCTTTCTGGCTGTTCAGATTTGTTAGATATAAGTAGAAGTAATGCTGAAGTATTTATGGACCTCCAAATGTGTCCTCAGTTATTGGGTCTTGCTGGGCATGGATAGCAGTTGTAAATCTGGACTCTATTAATAGCAGCAGGCACAGAATCAAAGTCCAGTTCACGAGGAAATAAACTTTTGCAGAAGTTAGTCATTTAGAGGAATGTGATAAATTAACTCAAAAGCAATGCACTTAAATTTAATAAATTGAAATGTAATAAATTAATATTTTAATTCAATAAATTTAAGTTTGGAATTAGCTTTGGAAAAAACTTCTGTGTGGAAATGCTACTTTTTAAAATCCCTGAGAAGAAACTTCAGTCCTTGTTTAGTGAGGGTGACTCTTTAGTTGTAGTGTCATGATATAGAGAAGCTCCAAGGAAAAGGCTGGAGACTGTTCTTGCCTGATCCCCTGCCTGCAAAATGCATGTGAATAATCTGATTCATGGGAACATACAAACCAGATTCTCTAGTCTGTGTTTCCTTGAAATGCTCCAAGTGATTGTTCTAATTGCTCATCACATCAATCCAGAACAGCCATTAATTGCCAGCAGCATTTCCTTCCTTGTTCACGACTCGTATAAAACATTGTTCCCAAGCAATTAGCTTGAATTTGAGTTTCTTCTTCCCCACTCGTGGCCTAAAATCTTCCTCATTGCTGCCCAGAAGCTGTGGAAAGGAAAGTGGGGGGAGTGGAATAAGGAGTTCTGGGAAGTTTGCCCAGGAACATCAGAGCTCAGCACTTTCTCATTTAGCTTTATAGTTTGCAATAAGCCAAGATCTTCTCTGAGCAGTGAAATGAAGTCTGTGCATACCTGTCATTTTCCCTGCTTTTCTTTAGACTCTGTTGCCTTGAATATTTATTGATTCCTATATTACCAGTCTGAGACTCTTTCATGCCTATTATCTATACCCTCTACAATTTGATTTCCAAAAATCAATATGCTGTAAGTAAAAGATGTTGCTCCTTTCTGCTTACAAAACAAAAGCAGGAGCCCAGCAAAGTTACCATCTGAAATAAGAATACAGAAAAAGTTTGTGTGCACCTTTTCTTACAACTTATTTTTGAGGTTAAGGTAGTGAATTAGCTCTGTAATAAATAAAAGATTAAAGTTGTTAGAACAACTGATCTAATAAAGGGACTTTAGTTGGACTTGATGATCTTGGAGGTCTTTTCCAACCCAATCAATTCCATGATTCTCTGAATCCTCTTTTCAATTTTTAAGTTTCTCTTTCAAATTTAAAACATTATGTACAACTCTAGGGATATTTTTTTTTCCCCAAGATTAATTTGTAAGGAAAAAATTGGGATGCCATCATTGTTGAAATACTTCTGAAATGAACCACTTTGCTGTTTCAGGAGGTATTTTTAGCACTACAAGTTTGCCTGTTATAAAATACAACCAAATCATTCATTTGGAATGACTTTCCTCTAAATTTCCACATTTACTCCTATGTAGAGCCTGAGGGGGTTTCTCTGGTTTCAGTTCTTTCCTACTTTTTAACCTTGAATGATGGAAGGGAAAAAGTAAACTTCCCAAATCTGTGGATGACAATGACCTGGAAGGGCCTGCAAATAATTTGGAGGACGAGGTTACAATTTAAATTAACCTTCATAAATTGGAGCAATGATACGAATCACACAGATAAGGCTCAGTAAATAGAAGGGTGAAGTTCCACACTGGGCAAGGGGAAATGAAAAGCATAAATACAACAGGAGGGAGCACTGAGTGGGCAAAGGAAGTGTATGGATGGGGGGAAAGAATGAATATTGTGCTCAGCTGTACCTTTAAAAGATTCCAGTCCAGAGCTCTGTAAGTAAAGGTCTGTATAAATCAGTGTATTTAGTGCAGAAAACACCACACAGAAGTAGGTTGATAAGTCTTAAAATGAGTATTTTAATAATGAGGGAAAATCAAATGTCCTCCATGATGTTTAAGACTGGGATTAATTTATATATAAAAACTTTTAGAACTGTGGTTATGGAAGTGAGAGGACATGAGTGTCAGTATTCCCCCAGAGATCATGAGTGGCAGAATAAGCTCTTTTGAGAAGTTGTGGGTTTGCTCTCAGTGTGTTTTTAAGAAAAGATATAATATCACAAAGACAAATTACCTTTTGCATTCTTTCCTCAGCCTATATGACTAATCATAAACTTCTATAATCTTTGCCTTTTGGTCTAAAAACAACTTCAGAATGTGGAAAATATTGTGTAGCCCTTTGTTCTCATGCATTGGGGTTTATTTCAGCATCTGTATTGGAGAGCTTACAAATTTTATGGATCATTTGATATTTCTTTTCTTGTTTATGAAAACTTCTTTGTTCAGTGTTAAAGCCCTGAACTCCAAATGGATTTCAGCTCAGCAGAGAATAAAGGCTGCAAATTGCCCCACCCACATCGCCTTATTTTATTTGTTCTATTTAATTAATTGCAGATAATGAAAGTAAATTATACTAAAGAAATTGCCACTCAGTTGTGACAGGTGCAAGTTGTGCTCATTAATCAGACTTCTGCAGAGGAAAACAAACAAATCTAATAATAATGATAATAAAAAGAATTTTCATGTTTACTATAAAATCATAAGGCTCCTAATTATAAATTGAGCTAATTTTCTGATTCTCATACTGGAAATTGGGAAAAAGGGGTCACTTAACCTTTTAAGGGGTGGAGGTGAGAGAAAAACCAGCTTTTATGGGGACTGGTGTGGCTCTTAGAGCAAAGTTTTAGGAGACAGTATTGGACAGGCATGCTCTTGAATTCTGCTTTTTGCTGCTGCCTCAAACTTGTAGGAATAAACAGATTTTTAATCTTTCGAGTCAGTGGGCAAATTCTTTTTTTTCTGCTGAAAGTAAGGAGTTAGAAAACTACACAGAGATTTGGTATTCCAAAAAAAACCACCTGATTTAAGCTTTTAAACACAGAATTTTCAAGCACAATTTTGGCGTAAAACTGTCTTGTATCGGAAGGGGTTTTTTGGAGTTTGTTTCGTTTTCAGAAACATCCTCATGAATATGACTTTTCGAAGGTCTTACAAGTTGCAAAAATGTTTATGTAAAGGAGAGAGAAAACACTTTTTTCCCATGGAATTATTTATCAATATGATACCGCCTGAAACGTGGAAATGGCAATTAGAAAGGTCATTTTAATTAAATGTAGCACTATCTCCAGACTGGCATCTCTTTAATTCCCCAGTGAGGCAGATTAAACCCAGAGCAATCCAGGCCAGTGTTTTATACCCAGGCTGTGAAGATAAGAATCATTCATGTGCTGCTGTTTGGAGCTTTATTGATACAAGGGGAAAGTTGCAGGTTTAAGTAAGGTGGTTTATTTCTGAATTTGCCACTGCTTTGTTTCTGCTCTGCACCTTAAGAGCTCCTCCCAGGAGGTATCTTGGATTCTTCCCCTAAGCAGACATATATATATGTGTATATATATAAATACACACACTCAAAGCCATTGGTTCCATACAATTTCATTGTCACTCATTATTCTTTCTCTAATTGCCATTCCTAAACAAGCTTTGACTTGTTGGGTGTGCTCTTGTTTTGAAGGCAAAGAGTTTTGCCTTGAAAACATCAATGCAGCTACTAAAATAATACTGAATCCAACCTGGACATCTCCTTTTCTATAAAGCTCATAGGATCGAGCCCATAAATTCTGGACAAACAAATCAAGTCTTTTATCACCTGTAGTACTGATATATGAGTGGCTGGAGAGCAGCCAGGCAGAAAGGGACCTGGGGGTATTAATTGACAGGAAAATCAACATGAGCCAACAGGGTGCCCAGGTGGCCAAGAAGGCCAATTGGGATCCTGGCCTGGATCAAAAATGGTGTGGCCAGCAGGTCCAGGGCAGTGACCCTTCCCCTGGACTCTGCCTTGGTGAGGCCACACCTTGAGTGTTGTGTTCAGTTCTGGGCCCCTCAGTTGAGGAAAGAGATTGAGGGGCTGGAGCGGGGCCAGAGAAGAGCAACGAGGCTGGAGAAGGGAGTGGAGCACAAGTGCTGTGGGGAGAGGCTGAGGGAGCTGGGGGTGTTNTTCTATTTCTGAGATACTGTCAGCATTCTGTGACTTTCATTTGAAAAGGGAATGTTTTTATAACTTAGTACTTATTGCAGATGTTTCCACCTGAATAAAGGCAGCTAAAAACAGTTGGGTTGATAACGATGCTGATGACAAGAATAATAATTTTCAAAGGATTTGTGTGTGTGTGCTAGAAGTCTAACAGCACCCAGCAGACTTTGTTTTGTACCCCTGCCACTCTTTCTTTCTCAGGTGAAGCTCCTGAACACGTTTCAGACAGTGACTATTGTTGAGCAGGGCTGGTTGGGATCTTTAATTCCTGTTCCCTGTGACCTGCTCAGGCTCACTTGGAGGAAGATAACAGTCCTGCACTGATAAGGCCCTGCCTTCAGGAATGTATTCTCAGAGAATTTCTCACCCCCCAAACCCTGACACAATGAGATTTCTTTGATTTTTTTTTGTTTGTTTGTTTCCTAAGCAAGTTTAGTTCTACCTGTGGCCATGTGGAGTGTTAGTGAGAAGAGGGCAGAGAATTGCAGGGGCTCTGCAGCCCCCCAGGAGCCCCAGCAGCTGCTCAGGGACACCCAGGGCAACCTGGGGCCATACAAAGCTCAACTTTCCCATTTGAACTAATAAAAGTCCACTTTAGGAAGATAAAATAGCTCATGTTTAGCTCAAGCAGCCAATGTCTCATGATAGTTTCAAATCTTATCTTCTGACTCCTGTAGATTTTTTTTTTAAATTTAGCTTTGTTCTGTTACGCTTTTCTATCAAATCATTCTTAAATTTTCCTTATAGAACAGTGGTTAATTTTCACTTTTGCACTGTTTTTTCACTTTTGAGGATGTTGCCATAAAGGTGATCATCTTAAACAAAAAGGCTTCTAATTTTGAAGCAAATCCTGAATGGGATCAAGATCAGGAAGTGGAGGATCAGGAGGAAAGACTGGTGGGGTTTAATTCTCATTAAGGTAGAACAGTAACATTAGACAGATTGATGGGAAAGAATTATAATACATGGAAGTAGCAAAGACTTGGAGGCTCAAGACCAAACTCAAATGGCAGCAAAGCAACAATATCCAACCAGAACCAAGTTAAAGAGAGGATGAAAAAGAAATAATTAGGCAATTTCAGATAACCTGCACTACCCTGCCTTCCCCTTTGTTAATTAAGACAAACCTTTCAGGGGGTATGGAATTGCTTTTTCCACCATATATCAATGGTTTATGTCATCAAGACAAGCTCATTAAATAAGAAAGGCAGGAAATCACCCAGAAGTTCTTTCAAGCATAGCAGACTTGGCTATTTTATTTGAAACCCAGAGCGATCAGTTATACTTCATACAGTCAGGAATTTAAAAATAAATAAATATGTAAAAATAAATTACATCCCCACCATTATTATTTTCTGCATTTGGTCTCTACAGTGCACACAATCCTCCTTTGATGTTACAGCAAACCTTCGACTTTGGGAAATTATTCTAGGATTTTAATCACTATTTTAGTGATGTTGTATTCTGGTTATATTGTAGTGTATAAATAACCTGTGCTAATAATTAGAGATTTAGCAATCCCATAAAACATTTATAGTCATCTTACAAATAGTTGGGTGCTATTACTGAGAGATGGGGCAAATAACTGTATGAGATAATATTTATACGTTATCACAATGACACTTGCTAAGCAAAGACTTGCAGCAACAACTTTGGAGTGTCTTCTGAGTCAGCTCAAAGCACTTGGGGCTCTGGAGTGATTCTTATTGAAATAACCCAAGATCAAAGACTACTGGAGCAAAAATATTTACTTTTCTAAGCAAATCTCAGTTTGAAAATTTCTACAGGCTTGAAACCTGTAATGGAAAAAGTTTCTTAAACATGAAAAGAAACTTTAAAGAAATATTTCTTTTGGGAGTGTTTTGTATTCTCTCTAAAGCTTGTGGGTTGATACAGCAGAAATTATATTGGATGTACAAGGGGAACTGTAGGTGCACTCGCCTGGCTTTGGAAAACACAATATTTCCAGGGATTTTAGCACATAAATAGTCAGATTACCCAACCACAGTTAATAAAACTTTAAAAATAAGGGCTATGGAATTAGTATAACAGTGTTGGGCACACATTGGCTTGTATATTGAATGATATGCTCTGTAAATTAACTTATCCTTTACATTAATTGGTGCTAATTAACTGCAGATCTGTTTAATATTAATGTGTTAATCTGTAGATCAGTGACTAGAATTGCACATTAAATTCAGACTGTCAGTCTCACATTCAATTCAGAAAGTCCCTGATAATGTAATTTGTAGTTTATGTTATCACTAGAGTGAGAAAACATGCAAAAATTGGGTGTTATATGGGGCTGATTATCCTCTGTGTGTGTGTGGGAAAGGAGGGAATGATCTTAATTCTGCTTGGGCCAAAGGAGTGAGCAAATTCATCAGAACTGGGCTGTTGGTTTCGGATTTCTGCCCCTCTGACACTGGCCAATGGCCTAAAGAACTGGGAAGCATCTGAAAGTTTCTACGATTTCATTTGAAGACCACAGATAGAGATACTCTACGAGATACTAAGCCTCCAACTGGCTTTTCCTGAAATAGAATTTCTAATGCATTTTTTGATTTTCAGTCTTTTATTCTTTTTCCTCTGAAAAATTATGCAATGACTAATTAAGAGGGTAGCAAAGCCAAATACCTTTTGAGTTTTAAATTGTTTTCATATCAATGAATTATAGAAGGATATTTACCAAAAAACCCATAGAAATTTGAAAAAATGTGGAGAAAATGTTGAGAGCTGCTCCTGTTTTGCCATTGCTTAGGCAAGGGGTCAATTTGGGTGGGGGTGTTTGTGTCAATTCCTCAGGTCTCTACACTTTTTCATCCTTTAAAATGCACATTTAAGCAGGATTTCAGCTGTTGAGCTCCCTTACCCTGGCTGTTTACTCAAACCCCAGAGATTCAAGTGTGAGCAACACAGTATTTCTTATTTATGTGTCTTATGTAGTTCAAATGTACCCTCAGTGAAATTTAAACACTTTCAGAAAAACTTTGTTGATTTAGAAACACATAAAGTGATAATAAAAGACACACATTCTATAAAGATCTTTTAGATGGCCACAGATATTTATATTCTTTTCCTCTCCACCCAAAATGATTTGAAAGGAACAAACATTGGAGACACAGTTTCTGGGGGTATCTTAGCAGAGATAGGACTTGGAATGCAACTGTAAATTATGGCATACAATGTTCAAGAAGTACAAAAATAACAGTTTTTATAATTCCATTTTATGCCTTGCATTCTAATATCTAATTTTTCTACTTTCATCCAAAAGCTCATAAAATAAGCTGTTAAAGTTAACTGAGACAGGCACTAAAATAACTGTGACAAATTTACCTTTACAGCAGTGTTGCAAAGGTGTTAAATCACGATGCTTAAACCTGGGCACAATCAATAAACATCTATGGAAAACTTGCTTTTCAAATTTTAAAGTGCAGTCTTTATGGACAGCTCGAAAAAAAAAAAAAAAAGGTGTTTTTAACATTTGAACTCATTGTCTCAGCTCTGAACTTATGACTGGGTATAACATTAAAAAGAACTGGCCAGCCACAGATTGGAAAAAACCAAACAGGGATGGTATGTGGTTTAATGTCTGTTTTTTACTTATGTATTAGTGTACAAGAGAATAATGCATCTGAGTTACCAAAGAAATTAATATTTTTATGTTAAGGTTTTTTTAACTTTATAAACAGTCTTTAAAATAGTGGAAATTTCATTGCAGCTTTAAAGCTTGCAGTGTTTTTTGGGTTATATTTCTTAACTGTTCATGTCCTGTGTGCTCAGTGTTTCTGGATGTCTGCCCAGGATTTATTTCCCACTGGTGCATTCTTGCCCTCTAAGTTGTAAATATATATATATATACACACAGAGAGAAAAACTCCAGCCTCAGCATGTCCTACCTATTGCAGGTATCACTGTGGAAGTTATGCAGATATTTAAGATATAGGAATCCTTTTTTCTCTTTCATATTTTTCTCAAAGTATCAAAACTCGTTAACCTGAAATAAAGAAAAAAATAGACAAAGTCATAGTTTACAAATAACTTTCTTCTTAGTGCTTTTTCTCTAAATGAAGACACACAAAAAAAAAAGTGATGAGAGTTGCTCAATATGTTCCTCAGTGAGATTTGTGTGCTTGGTGACAGAAAATTACTCATAGGAAGCCATAGGTAAGATTTTAAAAAGAATGTTTTCCTGCATCAAGGAAAACAACTGTATAAAGTCACAACTTGCATTCCACTGAAAAGTTACATACTAATGCTGGGCCAACACACTTTAGAGTGAAACATTGTAAATCTCCTTAAAAAAATTATGGGGGTTGAGCAAAGCAAATGCAAAACTCAGTGTTGTGTCAGTAAAAAAACTGCAATGGGGTGTCCAACTGGCTGATTTAATCTTTAAAATAACTTCACTTGCTGTAAAGCTGTTTTATGGGTAAGACACAGTTTTCAGTGGAACTGCATAAAAGAGATATATTAAAAATAACAAGGAAGATCTTATTTGGGCAATTTTGCTGGAAAGCAAAATCAATAAAGCAAAGTGAATTGTCAACAATGGCTGGAGATTCATAAATCTTCCTTGTATTTATTATTGGAAACCGTCATGCTGATCACACATCTGTGATGTCAGTGCTCACTTTATTTAGCCAGAATGCAGAATTGCTTTGGTCAGAAAAAGAACATGACAGTTCTGTGAAAAGGTGCTGGTTTTGCCTTCAAGATTCATTCTAAATCAAGGTTTTCTAGATGCTTTGGCATCTGAAGTAAGATTTTCTTAGGATGAATAAGAAATTAAATATTAAGTCTTTTTTACTTAGAAATAAAACCATTCCTTCTGTGCCAGCAGTTTGATAGTTGCATTTGTCCTGCTGTTTTACTGTGGATGCAGCACTTGAAAGAATTATCCCAAGCAGAGTAATTTTTCCTTAACTCCTGGTTGCTGTAGAATTCTGCCCACATGTCATATGGATCTCCTTTAACATGGGAAAAGCCAGATATGCTGCACATGGTCCCTGTGAGGCCAACAGTGTGGGGCAGCCTTTTCAACCCTGGCAAGAGCACAGAATTGAAGTTGGGAATGAGACATGAGGCAGAGAATCAGGTTTGGCCTGTGGTTCTAATTCTGCTGTGAGGGGCGTCAGGGGGTTCATTGTCATCATCAGAATTAACAAATATGGATCGGCACCTTCGCTCCAAAGTTGCTTTAGTTCTTGTAGGAGCATCATCTTGGTGTAGGTAAAGCAAGAAATGTGTGGCACAAGTTCAAAGGGGTGTTAAAGTGAGCCCTGGGTGTGTTTCTCATCTTAGTCTTCCTTTTCATTTGTTACCTTTGAAATATTTCCTGTTCTGGTGCCATGTCAGTGGCAATATCAAATCCAGGGGTGTAACAACTACACACATTCATATGGAACTGCTGGTCTGTCTAATTGAACATGACATCAACATGCTTAAATAATTCTATATGCATCTGAATTCCTTCAGACCTGCATTTTTCTCCCTAGAAACTTCTCTGGAGTCAATCTGCCCTTTGGAAAAATGTGCCCTTGTACTGGGAATTTTTTCAGCTTTGCAGGCAATGCACCACTTCTAAAAGTCCTAAAGATGATTTTAAAAAACATACTAAGTTAATAAATGCAATTTAGCATTCCAAGTTATGAGCATTTCAGAGGTGTCAGCATCCCTGGGAAACTCAGGGAGTGCATAAATGCGAGTGGGGAGTGAAGCCCTGGCTTAGCTGGGCAGAGCACAGTGATTTCAATGAACCTGTGCTGGGCCAGAACCCAAAGCAAGCCCAGAAGTTTGCAGTTCCTTGTTTGGACTGAGAGAGTTGGCTGTAGGAAGGGAAACTGTGGCTGATACATCCTGGATTTTAAAGTGAGCCATAGCAAAAGGTGTTAAAATGCTGAACCTGGGACTGTCCTGTGGCACTGCCAACAGCCAGGCAAGCCCAGAGAGGTGGCTGCAGCGTGCCAGGCTGCCACACAGAGCCCCAGGGCACCTTTTTCTGATTAAATTCTGTTTAGGTTAAATCAGTAAGACATTAGATAACTTACCTGATGGAGAAATGTAACAGCATGTCCATAATTACTGCGTTTTCTTGAAGATTTTTCCTGTCTCTCTCTTCCTAGGAACTTAGATTTGATGAATTTTTGTAGTGAAAACTTAGAGACTGTCCTTGTATTTCCACATACACTATTGTTATATATGGCAAATTCTGGTGCTCCTTCAGACCATATCTTTAATCATTACATGTTGCATTCAGTTATTCCTAAAGCTCTTTTTGTACTGCAGGGAATTCCATTTGTGGGTAACTCTCATTTTTTAAATAGAAATGTCTCCAAATTAATGTGTTTATTTTCCTTAGCATTACGTATATATGGTAAATGGACATTAAAAATAAACAAAAGTTTTTCTTTCAGCCTATTGAGCCACAATAGCCTAAAGGGGAAAGATGCATGGCCAGTTATAAATTCAGATCACATATAAACTAATCATAAATTGAGTTTTACTTGTGAGGAATTATTGTAATACACTAGGTCCTGTCTGTTTAAAAAGAAAAACAGGCACAAAAATCCACACAGTCACAAAACTCAGTTTTTATTCCTCACTGATAAGCAAAGTATAATCTGTGGACATTTATACAGAGAACTTTATAGGCTGCAGTTAGTCATTCTGAAGCATTATTAGGTTAATTATGCTGGTCTAGAAGACACCAGATGTTTCTATCAAAAAGAGAAAAGAGGATCATCGCAAGGGCTAAAAGGGAGCAAAATACATTTTCAATTATAGGACTTTAGTTACAGGATCTTTTCCAGCAAATGAAGGCAGCGAGTAATTGTTAAGGGTCTGTAAAGTTGCTCATAAACAGCAGAGCTAATCCCCTGATCTGTGCTGCTTGCATGTAAAAAGGGAAGAAAGTTAAATTAGCTAGACTACATTTCCTTCCACTGTCATTTAAAAGCAATATTCCACTTTCTCTCCAGACAGCAGCAGGGCTGATGCATCTTCCCTCGGTGAGAAAACACCTATTTTTTCTGCTCAGTTCTGAAAGTTTGTTGACCTTGTTTCTTATCAAACGTGGCAGGAGCTGCTGATCGGGACTGCTGCTGCTTTCCCAAACTATGTGTGTTATCTCCTTTGATCTCCTTGTAGAAAGCCAGTCAGATAATTGATCTTTTTGGCTTGATAAGCTGAAGAAGACTAACAATGAAACACAAGCCAGAAAAAATATTTTGCAGGAACATGAAATATTTATTTGAAACATACAGGTTTGTGTTTACTTTTCAAGACCTTAGTTTTTCAAGCCAATTTAAATAAGTTACTCCTTAAGGTCAGAGAATGAAAAATAGATATATATGGGGAGAGAGAGAGAGAGAGGGAGAGAGAGAGAGAATAAGCCCCTCAGTTGAGGAAAGAGATTGAGGGGCTGGAGCGGGGCCAGAGAAGAGCAACGAGGCTGGAGAAGGGAGTGGAGCACAAGTGCTGTGGGGAGAGGCTGAGGGAGCTGGGGGTGTTTGTGCTGGAGAAGAGGAGGCTCAGAGGTGACCTCAGCACTGTCTGGAACTGCCTGAAGGGAAGTTCTGGCCAGGTGGGGGTTGGTCTCTTCTTCCAGGCACTCAGCAATAGGACAAGGGGGCACGGGGGGTTCAAGCTCTGCCAGGGGAAATTGAAGTTGGAGAGCAGAAAAAAATTCTTCATAGAGAGAGTGCTGAGGGATTGGAATGGGCTGCCCAGAGAGGGGGTGGATTCCCCATCCCTGGAGGTTTTCAACCTGAGCTTGGCCGTGGCACTGAGTGCCATGATCTGGTAAAGGGACTGGAGCTGGACCAAGGGTTGGACTTGATGATCTCGGAGGTCTTTTCCAACCCAATCCATTCTATGATTCTATAAAAAATTGCCTCAGTGTTGCAAAGACGATTATTTATAAAACTGTACATTTAGCTAATTTGCTGTTTCATCCTCATGGTGCCACTCTCTGCTTCTTTGAATGTTGGAACCCAGATTTTTAGAATTAAAACCTGTGCCTTTTCACAGGATTTGCAATTAGTGGCTGAGACAGTTTCCAAGCAAGTGAGGTGGGAACTTGCTGGTGGGTGTCAGCTCTGCCTGGATGTGGGTGAACCTGCAGCCAGTGGGAAGTAAAGGGATTTTCCCCTCCGTGTTAATGGGGTCAGGAATCCATCACATGCCCTTGGCACTGGGAGAGCTCCGAGTGCAGTCCTTGAGGACAACCCTCATGGCTACACCTGCAGCAGATGTCTAATTTTCTCCTTATTATGTTGTTTTCATGCTATTAACTGATCCACTCAAAGAAGTCAGGAAAAAAATCTTGGCCTCGTGCCCCGAATTCTTGTCAGAGGACTTTGAAGCTTTTGTGTTTTATCTGGCAAACCTAAATCTTTATTGATTTTCTTATTTAATCACATTTCCCACAGAAAGCATGGGGAATAAGCCACTAGACTGAGGCTTAAGAAATTTCAGCTTAAGCTCTTTTTTCCACCAGTATTTCTTGAAGTCATTTAGTTTTTAGTACCTCAGTTACTCCAGTGGAATAGATAACATTTCACAGTTTTACAGGATGTTTGTAAGGGTAATTTCATTAAAGATTTCAGAAGTGATACTACAGTAAAAGGCCATCTGACTGCAATTTCCTACCAAAAATTGGTGGAAAAGCACCTTTTTTTTTTTTTTACCATGCTGATGTCAGAGTCCCTTGTTAACTTACCTGAAATAAAATTCATCCAGACAAAGGCAGTGCAGACTCTGCTTGACAAAGTTCCTGCAAAACAAATTTGGTATTTTGGGATGTTTGGGCAATGTCTTTGAGAATGGCAAGACTCACATCCTGATGAATATTGTGGCTTTGCAAACAGCAAATGAGAACAGAGTGTATGGTCAGCAACACTTTTCACATGAGAGGGGGTTCCATTGACTCTCTGGCTCCTTTTCTATCATATGTAAAACTTGCATTATTTTCTGTCTCTCGTGGGTTTTGGGGTGTCCTTTTAACAGTGGAATGAGGCAATATAAAGGGATGAAAATATGTTGAAATCTGTTAATTAATGTCCAGGTTTGGGGATAATTCTTGTCTTCCGGATGTAACTCATTCTTTGGACTAACAAAATTATTTTTAAAACTCCAAATATAAAGCTAAATACATAAATCATGTGGTTTTTAGACTTTCCTGTCTTACCCCATTATAGAGCCAAAGGACCACATTCAATAGACTTGTATCTCTAAACAAGACATTACAGAGGTAATTACCAATTGTATAATAATTTATAAACCTGCTGGAATTTATATTGATCTTAAGATACTGTTTTCTAGCCTTTATTTTTAATTAAGCCATATTTATTCTCAGTCCCTGCCTAATGTTTTATTTTTAAAATTCTCACCATAAAAAGCTACCAGATGTGCCAGATTCAAAATAGATAAATAAAACATAGAGAAAAAGTACATTTGATGCCTCTGGCAAGGGAGGTATTAAAAACCAAAATGCTCCTGTTATAATTATAATCATAAATCCATGACAAATGGATGAATATTAGGAAACCAACTTGCAATTAAACTAAAATATAAGAGAAATTTAAACCAAAACAAACACAAAGAGGCAAAAAATGTGACTGTTAACAGCAATAAATAGGTGTTTAACATGTATTGAATTTTGAACGTCAAATGGAAACCAAAACCAAGCAAATTTTCTGTAGAGTCAGTCAAATCATGTGATGGTTGTTGGCTGTGCAGCTCCATAGAAAGTGGAGGTACTGTCCTCTCTGCCCCTGTAGTTTCCAGGTTCAGCTTTGCCTCTGGGGAACTCTATTTTCCTGTTTCATCCCAACTCAAGCTTGGAGAGAGTCCTGGATCTGGGAATGGCCCTCAGATAGTCTGGGAGAGTCAATACTGGTCCTCCCACAGCATTCTGAGGCTGCTGAGCACTGTGGTGATGAGTCCTCTGGCTGGTGAGTGCTGGTTGGGATGAATGGAAAGGAATTATCACAGAATCAGAGAGAGGTTTGGGTTGGAGGGACCTTAAAATCGTCCCATTCCTTCCCCTGCCATGGGCAGGGACACCTTGCACTGGTCCAGGTTGCTCCAAGCTCTGTCCATCCTGGCCTTGAATTCTCACCCCCTCATGGCACAGTGACAGAACCCCCAGACTGTTTTTGTTCCTGGGACGCACTGAGGTGTCTTCATGAGCTGAACAGGACCTTGCTCATATCCCCTGTGCACCTGTTTTACCCACAAAAAGCAGCACAAAGATTTCTTCCTCCATGAAATGGGAGAAAACTGTGTTGTTAGCAGAAATTCAGGCTGTGAGGCACCACAAGCGAAGCAAGTGATAGATGTGAGCATTTTGGCATGGAATAAATGAATGATAGATAATAAGGTAGTTCATTATGGAAACCACCTGTTTCAAACTTGCTTGGTCTCAAGTATGGAATTTTGAGATAAATTCCTATCTCCCAAGACCACCTTTGCATAGAGATCAATGTTTTCCTGTTACAAAGTGGTTGTTGACACCATATTTTATTGCACTTCAAGTATCTGATGGTTGTTTCTCAATCAGAAAAAAAATACTGAAAAGGATGTCACGTCCTCCTTACTTTTAAATTTTTGCTTCTTGAAGCAATTAATCAATTACACCTCAGTGAGTGTAAATGCATGGCTTAGATGCTAAGAAGAAATCCTGCATTAAGCAGGTCTGTTCTATCAAGAATTTAGTTTTTTGTGCGTGTAGGGAAATAAAAGTTTATAATTTACTTTTTACAAATGTTGCCTCATATTCCAATTGCATTTGATTTCATCTGTTTTTCAAACATGAGACTGCAGACCCTATTCTTAACCTGAAAAGGGAAATATAAAGAAACTGAGACTAAAAAAATTGTAAAGAAAAAAATCACTTGTTCAGGAGGGGGAAGCAAAGTCTGAAAAAAATTGCCAAGATTAGTCAATACTTTTGTTTAGAGAAACACTTCAGATATTATCAGTTCTCTAATCCATTACTTCAGACTCAGTTGATAAAAATCTCATTTTACTTATAAATCTCAGCCCCAAGAGGGTTTGTTTAAACACCTGCACGTTTCATGCAACATCACAACCATAAACATCCCTGGCTGTGCATTCCCTACATTTCTGAACACATAAAAGTGTGTTTCTTAGGATAGAAATGTCACACAGGTTGCATTGCACAGAAATGTTTGACTATTATAATTGTCACTGTGGGCTTGACATGTTTTTAATTTATTTGAAACAATTGCAGTGTGATAAAACTTTGGGGCATTCAGACGTGGTGCTTTTGCTGGGCTCTGCTTTTTATGCTCAAGCATTACTGCTGCTTCTTCCACTGAGAAATTTCCTTTTTATCAGAGTGAAATGGAAGCTGTGCCTGAATGCACAAAGGTGTAAGTTACTCTGGCAAATGTTATCAGCTGTTATTGGCAATTAGCTTACAGAGGATTATATATATATTTTTTTTTTAAATGCTTAACTAGCAAGGTGATACATTGTGTGTTAATGAAAGGGAAATTTCTAACCAATGCAGGTCATCTTTGAGCAAAATTAGCATTCAACAAAAGTTGCCTGTTATGTCTCAACTTTAGGAAGCCAAGCCTAGAGACGTTAAAGCATGGTAAGATGCTGCCCTCTTCTGCTGATTCTAAACTCAGATTTTCCTCTACAGTGGCTGCTGTGCCTCTGAGCACTCTGTTCTCTGTGACAGACACTGGGAGTTGTTCTTAAAAAAATTAAAAACTAGATTAAATAAAGGAAAAATCATGTTTCTCAACACTTTCCTCCAAATGTAATATGTAGGAATTAAATGATAAAGCTGGACTTTAAGCTATATAAGGACCCCTTATCTCTTTGTCTGGTAATAAATTTATTACACATTATCTGTTGTGTCCTCTTGGCAAACTTGTCCCTTGCAAAGTAGCACAGATCTCCAAACAACTGCCAAAACTTGAGCAGGTTTGTGCTAGAAGTTGGAGCTGCTGTGGGTATGAACTCACTGCTGGCACTCACAGAGAGTTCTAAGCGTCTGGGCTCAGCTTTTCTCATTTAGACAGAGAGCTGCTTTCATTTCCAAAGGAGTAATAATGGCTTTGTGGCTTAAAACTGCCCTTTAGCAAGAGGAGATGCTGAACAGAAATGTGCTCGTGCATTCCCTTCACCTCTGCTGTGATCAGACACTGAAAATGATGGCAGGAAAGGCAAGGGAAGGAATGAAATAAATTCATTTGTTACTTTGTCCCTGCATTGCAAATTTGGGAATTTGAATTTGTTAGCAGCTCTGCAGTTCAGATATACTTCCAAGAGGGATTTCTGTGTACTTTGTTACAATGAAAATGGAAGTGTAGTGTGTCATACAAGTGTGTTTTCAGGCTTTTCAGTTATTAGAAATGCCTTTTTTTAAGAACAAAACCTTTTCAGAACAAACTTCAAAAGAAAAATCTGGCATTGGTTGAAGGCTGTGTCCCCACCAACCTTCAGAGAATCCTTCCCATTAAAAGGGTTAGTAGATTGCTTACCTAGGACATGTTATATTTTTGCTAATGCTTATCAGGTTGCATTGTCTTCATCTTCACTGTGATCTAAGCTAAAGACTCCCACCAAAACTAATCAAATTGTTTAAATCCATCTTTGAATCCACCACCACCTTCCTGCTGCAGCAGTTCCAGCAGAAGGGCTGTGATTCACAACCCAGCCAGAGTGGCTTTTGCAAACAGAGTCTTTCCCCATATTCTGTGACATTCCTGCGATGTATCACCAGGCATGAAAAATGTCCACTGTCAGAGCTAACACTGGGAGAAGTCACCAAAGGAGCAGGTTGTTATTGTGACTGCCATGAAATGGAGCTGCTTAAAGATGACTCTGGGGCTCAGTCTGCAGCCTGACAAGGGCATGGATTATCACATGTCATTTTCTGGATGCTGATTCATTAACCCAGGGAAATCCATAGCAAGTGGAATGCTTATGGCTTGGGTGAAATTTAGTTATAAAAGCTCTGTTCAGTGACTGGGACTGTAATGACTCTGCTTCTCTGACTACTGCTGCAGGAAGTGTATCTCTACCAGTTTCCAACAACACTTAAAAGCTGATATATCCTCAATTTTAAATCAAGTGTCCCCTTGCAGACTAATAGAAGTGTTTTGGCAGTTGTAGCTGCCAGCACTGAATTACAAGTATGAGAGAAGTGGTAAAAGACAAGTGCTTACAATTACGAAATTCTTTGGAGAAAGAATGAAAATTCTTCACAACTTGTTTGCTCAGTAATGAAATGTTGTCTCTTCATATCTATCTTAATGAACAATAACCTTAGAAATGATTGACCTATGAATGTTGTCTTTGGTGCCCCCATAGATGGGGTTTGAGTGGTCAATTTACATCAGCTTAATTGGAGTCAGTTGGTTAAAGCTTGGTTGTAATAACACCAAGGTCATGAGTTCAATCCCCTGTGTGGGCATTGACTGAAGAGTTGGACTCGATGATGCTTGTGGGTCCCTCCCAACCCAGAATAGTCTGGGATTTTGTCTGTGACTTAAGTATAATTTTGAATTGTGAGTTGCTAAAGAGGAGTGTAATGGCATTGATAGAACAGTCCTTGTTTTTTATTAGCATGGAAATAGAACTCTGACTTTTGTATCTCCGATTCTGTATTAAATGTTTAGACAAACAAGATCTACGAGTCTGTGGAGGCAACAGCCCAGATTTGGCAAAGCATGTGAACACTGTTATAGCAAGTGGAAAAGTCATCCCACATTGGTCAGTGAAGTTCTTCATTTGTTTAACTTGACTATGTGAACCATTTGGTGTTTATTCCTCTTTAAAAGCCCACACTTGTGAGACCTGTCCAGTGATGACATCACTCAGTAGGACCACTCTGTCCCAGAGGGCTCAGGGAAATCATCATGTTGGTGAGATAGATCCCTAAAATACAATTAGAGGCAATTTAAGGAGTAAATGCTAAAAATGCTTAACTATTAATTCAGTGAATTAAAGTGGTGGCTAATGTTACAGTGGCTCTTAGAATTGCCACTAGAAATGGGACATTGTTCTGGCTTTAAGAGAGATGCAAAGGGACATCTCACCCAGGGATTGACCTGCTGAGGAGGCTCAGAGTGGGGACTTTGGATTCTGGGACTGAATTCAGGGTTGAAATGTTTAACCAAAGTAAATAACCAGTATTCTAAATGATTGTGCTGTCATCAAGTGTCTGTTGGGACAGAGTTGTCTTTTCCAAGATCTCTAAGGGAAGTAAAATAAATGTATCAGTGTAGTTTGTGCCTGTGGCTGTTTCATCCTATGAACACTCACGGGATGTTTCAAGAAATAACCACAGAAAACACAAAAGCAGGAGCCAAAAGCAGAGCCAGTGGTCTGCACCCCCCAATACACTGCTGAGAGTAAGAACAGGCTGATATTTCTGAGTAATGAAACAAAAAATCAGTTTTAATCACCATATTGAGGCTTAATATCTCTGGGACCTCTATCACGTCTAGTGTATTTTTATTGCTGTTTTTTGTTAGTGTTGCAAAGGTCAAATACACCACTGGATGATTACAATGCAGAGCAGAAAAATTGCTCACATGGGTAAAACTTAAGAGAAGCTAAAATATTTGCAAATAGGAAAAAATTGTTTATTTTATTCTAAGTAAATTTAAAGACTTAGCTATTCCAGTATCAGCAATAAATTTTCTTGACTCTGTAGAACAGAGAAAGAAATATAGATGTGCATATGCATGTGGAAATGATGCTTTAAAAGCAGAGCAAATGTGTACATTATCCTTTCATTAGGAGACTCGGGCAATTGACTTGTAATTTAATCTTAATTTTAGGCCTGTTGGTGTGAAATACATCACTTCATCCATAATGAGTCACAGTGACACCAACCTTTCCAGACTGTCCCCAGCAGAGCTTGCGCATTCTCTCTGTTGGTGAGAACACACTGAGCAGGTTGAATTTGGTGCTCCTGAGCTCATGTGAAGCTCTAGAAGAGCTCCACACATCAGATCTCATGATGAAGCAATTACTGAGATGTCAGGATGAATATTTTCAGTCTAAATACATTCTGAAGGTGAGAGGGAGGGATTTTGGTTGGGGCTCTGTATACATATTTGAAAGTGAATTAAATGGTGCCAAAGAAAATAAAGAAAAGAAATTCAAAGTTTGTGATGTTGTAGAAAGTTCCTGCTGCCTTCCTTAGCCAGCAGAACTCACAGGGAGCTTAGTGCTGCTGTGCTTCAGACATTTGCAGTTCCATAAAACTGGGAAGTGATAATGTCATTTTAGTGTTTAATCCATTGCAATCCATATAATTATAGAATAACTCCACAAACTTTCATTTTTATTGTAATTAAAGGCACCTGACAGTTTTCTTTCATGTGTCTGCTGTTCAGAATTACATACAGAATTAGCAGCAATGTTTGAATGTTCTGGTTTGTCTACAAGCAGTGGGGAAGACATCAAGGACTTTGATTGAATAGCAATGTGCACTGAAAAAATCTCTTTAAATAACTATTATTTGTTTGACAAACTATCTACCAAAATGTGACTTTTCCCCTCTCCTCCAACCATGTGTGTTTGGTGGTGCTTCAAGGACCTGTGAAAATTAGAAGTGCAGATTCCCCTCATTCAGTGGGGACAGGCAATGCCAGGGCAGAGGATTGACTGAACTTCTCTGTGACTCTGGGGGTGTGACCTGCTGTAAGACCTGGGAGAGGAAAGAGGATGGTTTAAAGGCATCAAGGCTCTTTTTCTCCCTTGTGTCTTCCATCAGGTGTGTCTATGAAGTCTTTAAAGTCCAAGCAAAGCCGCACCTGTGCCCTTTGCTTCCCCACTGTTTAACCAGACTGAGTTTCTTGAACAGCAAACTGTCTTAAATATCTTTTATTTATACTGTTGATTGACATCATGTGTAATGTAAGGCTGGAACAGCTTCAGGCTTGCCCATATTTCAGCCAGAGCACATGAAATGAGGTAGAAGTGCTGGGATGTGGTGCAGGAGGAGCTCAGTTATGTGTGTGGTTGTGCAGTGGCTTTTTGCCAGCACTTTGGTTTAATGAATGAGCTTGTTCTTGCTCCTGGAAGCTGTGTCACTAAAGCAGCAGCTCAGAGCTTGGGTTGGATGATTTGTCTTCCTTTGCATTCCTCCCAAATCCTGGTAAAAAGGTTTAAGAACAAAGGGAGGGTTGCAGGAAATTATCCAGGCCACCTCCTTTGCTTTTCTTTCCCCTGCTTGGAGGGCGAGAGAATACAAAGCATTATTATGTTATCTCTCTGTTCATTATGAACATGTGAATAGAGCAATTTCCTTATTCACACATCTTTACAAATTGCTGGCTTGACTTCCTGTCATTTAAAACTACAAATGTGTTGAACAAAGACGGTAATAGAATCATAACAATTATTACAGGCATGAGGGTAATATGGCTTAATTAAAAGCTGATTATAAAAGTAAAGGTCTAGGTTGCATCAGCTGGGAAGTGTAAGGAGAAAGTAACAGCAACTTCACAACATCAATTATCGTTTTAGAAAGGTAAGAGAGCTGTTATTATCTTTATTTTGGTCTTACAACTCTAATATTTTTGCTCTAGTTTATTTTCCTTATTAAAAACGAAACACACACAACAAAACCACCCCTGGGAAAGGCTGGATTTTTCCAGGCCCTCAGCGCTCTGAATGCAAATCCTGCCCAACACTGAGGCAAACACCTGATGTTAAGCACCTACACAGACCCATCAAAGTCAGTAGAATGAAGTGCTCAAAAATAAAGCATCTGTTTAAGTGCCTGGCTGATTTGGGCTACAATTAAAGATTTAGCTCAGCAAGCACAGGTATAAACTTAAAAGTTATATGTATTATATTAGTCTTCTAGGAGCTATAAAATTAATGAAAATTTGCTGCAGACTGGGGTTTTATGAGGTGGTAGTCAAATGATGACAGATCCCAGTGGCACAGTTGCTTGAGGTCATTTTCCAACACTTCTTTGCCAGGGGCAATTCAGCCTAGAAAAGATTATACAGATTTTATCGAGACAACTCATCTTACAGGACATATTTGCTGAGCAGCACCATTCTGCCTATAAAAGGTAACACCAGGGAGATCGAGACCTCTTGGAGATGACTTTGTTTATTTACTTCCCTGTAGAGGAGGTGTCATTAAGAGTTCCTGTTCTGTGAGAGTGTACAAGTTGGTTTGGGTTCTGTCCCCAGATGGCACAGAAATCTGGATTTTTTTTTTTTTCCCGTCACAGGTGTTCAGTTCTAGAGATTTGTCTTGGGGTAGCTGGGGGGGCCTCCTCTTGCCAAAGATGGTATTAAAAGACCTGTAGAGTTCTGAATTGGATAGCAGCTTCTCCTGCAAGTTAGGGATGAGGCAGGACACTTTGGCTCGTCAGCTCGTGTGTTGCTTCTCCAGACACACATGGGTGTTTCTGCTTCCTCCTCAAATAAAGTGCCACAGGTTCAATTACCTTCAGTAATGGCTTATGATACATGTTTTATTTCACCTCAAAAAGGACTGCGATCATCCACAGCATTAGTAGGGAAGGGTCTCAGCTAACGAGTCAGGGAAATAACCATTTGAAAGGTTTCAGGTTTTTATGCCAAAGCATATGTTTTGAGGCAACCAAACTCCTGCATCGAAGGGGACTGATCAGTAGGAACGCTTAAAACACCCATTCCAGGCCCAGAGTTCCTCTCTGTAATTATGGCATGTTGAGAACCAGACTCATTAGGGAACCTCCCAGGTCCTGGGGAGCCTTTCCCTGCAGCAATTAGGGAGGAATCAGAAGGGATGAGGAGAGTCACAGCTCGGGCTGGTTGAGCTTTGAACTTCTCTATCACACGAGATCATTTCCTTTGAAAATGCTTTGGAAAGAGAAGTCAAACACTCCTCACTGGGCTGAGAGCAGTGCCCATTTCTGCAGGGCTTCCCCTGCAGGAAAAGGGGGCACATGTTTGGTACATTCTTTGTCCCTCCTGAATGCCCCTCTGTGGCTGCCTGGCAGAGACAGAAGGTCCCAGAGCCTCAGCCTGCCAGGCTCCTCTTCTCTTTTCACATTAGAGTCCATAAATTATCATTTCAAGGCTGTTACAATAACAGGAAAATCTTTCAGAGCCTCAAATCTTTCTATTTCAAGATAAGATTTCTGGGCAGAAGGTATTCTTTCTTTCCTCTGGTTAATCTTGCCTTATAAACAATTTTATTTGGAAAAGAGAACAAAGGCTTTCAGTTAAAAAAAAAATTAAAAAAAAAAAGAAAAAAAGAACAAGCTTTCAGGTGAAGTCTCCCTTCAGATCTTGAATAAAAGAAGCAAACTTCAAAGATGAAGATAAGTTGAATTTAGCTGTATTAGTTTATAAATGATTTAGCTTTACAAACTTTAGTAGGTCATTTAAGAAACAATATCTACCTCTGGTGCTCATGAAACAATCTGAAAAATCATTTAGTATTTTTGTGGTGACAAACTAGTTAGGATTTCTTCACTTTTGATTTTACAGCTAGAGCTTCTTTAAAACTTTCATAAAGAATTGCTCAAAATTCTAGTCTTTAAAATAGCTGATATTTTTATATATTCCATAAAATTGCAGGAGTGACAAAAGGGCTGTTCATGTCAATCAGCAGAATGACAGAATCCTAAAGACCATGAATGACACATTGATCCCTCTTCAGCTAAACCTGCAAAAATATCTTTGATCCCGGAGATAAATCTGATTATTCTTTGGCATAACAAAATATAAAATCTGTTCTATCAATATCACTGAAGGAAGAGCAGCACTCTGGCTTTTGAATGCCTTTAAAAATGCTTTAGAAGCATCTCTGTGAAAAGAAATCTTGGTCACTTTTCTTAGCAGTTACACTTAAAATAAAAATATTTTTTCCTCTTCTTTTCTGGTGGCTGAACTTCTTCCAGCTCTTCTAAAGAGTTAAATCAGATTACCACTGATTTTAGTATAATATGGATTAAACTCCCCAATTATCATTCCCCTTACATTTATATAGACTTCAAAAAAAAGTTTTAAATATTTCATTCTACAGGATTATATTTAAGTGCCTCACCTTCCATGTTATACTGTAAATGTAATAAAATCTTTGTTGGACAATTCATAGTCCATTAGAAAAAAATTAATAAGAGAGGAGAAAAAGCTTATTAAATGTAGGTGATAGTGTCCCCTGAACACTTAAAACATCTTTAATGTATCATAATAGCTTAGGAAATTCTTCATAAAAATTCTGAAAATTCTTTTTCAAATAAAAACAACACTGTCATTCTGCTGATTTAATTTGTTTGAAGGAATTGTGGCTCTTTTAGGAGGTGTTATAGAATAAAAGGTGAGGTTGGATGGGGTTTGGAGGACCCTGGGACAGTGGGAGGTGTCCCTGCCCAGGGCAGGGGGTGGCACTGGATGGGCTTTGAAGTCCCTTCCAACCCAAACCAGTCTGTGATTCTCTGATAGTTCATGCCCAGAACTCTGTGTATGGTGTAACAGTTATTACACTGACATCTTTGTTACTGCAGAAATGAAGCCCAAAAGCTACAAATTTGAAATCCGTGTGAAAAACTTGTTTCAATATAAAGAACGTGGCTGTTGGGTAATTATAACATGCCAATATCTCCTCTCAGTTTGCTGTACCTGGTGGGAAGTCCGTCATCAAAAACCTCACACATTTGTTCTTGCAAACTGAGCAGCATTCACATGCAGGATTGAAATTAAAATTTGAGAATAAGTCTTTGGGTTTTGGGTTCCGAATTCACAACAATAAATTTCATTTGCTTTTGTACCTGTTGGGAATGCAAAGGGTCACCATGGCCCAGATTACCCCAATCAGAAGCAGAATCCTCCCTAATCCCAGTTCATTTTAGCTGCTTAGAACTTTTTACCTTCCTAAAAGTCTCTACCTGTTGCTGTTTAGGTTGTAATAGCGTGTTTGTGTGTATTCAGCTTTGGAAACCCACATTTCTAAGCCATTGCAGAGTTCTGTGTCCCTGTGACTGACTGTAGAAAATCCAAATGACTCAATTGCGTGATAGGAACTTTTTCTCCAGGGGAGATTTAATGAACTGCTCTATTCTAAATCCAAGTTTCTCTGGAAGTAGATCAGCATTATTACATTTTTACTGAATTCTAGATTTAAATGCATAAAATTTAATAGCTGAAAATTATATCCTTTTGGTTATCACTACATTTCCTATGTATATATAAACTGAATTAGAGTGAGGAGGAGGGCAAATATAAAATGTATAATTATACAAAAAAGCCACAATCCTTTTGTCTCAGTCAAATGCCCAGCAATTCTGATGTTAGGCAGTCCGTTGCAGCCAACTGTAAACTGCCTTTAATGCTTTAGGAAATAAAATGGATTTAAATATTATGGTGGTAAAATCTATCCAGATTATTATGAGAAATAAAACAGCTATACTTTGGGCAGTAATTTTCTTTTAGGATTTCAGTAAAAATAAATGAGGATACAGAAATCATAAATGAGCAAGCAGTGGTTTAATCACTTTGTTAGTTGCTAGAATGGTCTTTGAATAAAGATAATTTCCCTAATTCAGCTGTCTCAGCTATTGTGGGGAAATTGGTGTTGCTGATCAAGCATTTCTAACAGTCCTCCCATTCCCCCTCCTTGAATATGAAATCTTCCAAATGCTTTTACCTGCAGAGAATTTTGAACAAGTGGCACTTTTTCTCTTGGGTTTCAACACTTAACACTGTTGGACAGGATGAAACTCTTTGGTGCTCACAGAGGGCGGTGAGTGGTGTTGCTGGTGGTCCTTCCAGTATGGGGAAGGAAGAGGAATCAGGGGCTGTCACAGGGATGGTGCCTGTGAGGAGTGGAAGGAGTTCAAGTAGAGAAAATGTCATCCTCAGAAAACCTGAATATTGTTTTGCCAAGCCTGTTTCTGGAGGTATGAGGGAAGCAAATAAAATGCATCCTGCAATTTTTCAAAGCTACAAGAGCAATCCTGAGCCATCTGCGGAAGCAAAAGCCCCCCAACACAGTGAGGGTCCTGCAGCAACTGGGCATCTGACCCAAGGCACTGCTGCAGAAAGGAAAGAGGGAAATAGGAGAAATCATCCTCTCCCTGGTTTGACAACAGCCCTGATGGCAAAGATTCCTCCTCGCAGTCCCATGTGGTTTTATATCCCCTAAGACATGAAAGGGTGGCCTTGTGGTGATTGGTGTTGACAAGAGGGATTTCTTTAGGGTGGAGAGTTCCTTCCTCTGCCTCCATGTGGAAATCAGGTTGATGTCCCATCTTTCAGAGCAGGAATTGAGATATATTTTAGGAAAACCTTAAAACTCTCTTTTCTTATTGATGCTTCGTGGGTTTTTTTGTTTGTTTTTGTTCTTTTTTTTAATGGAAAATAGAGGCTGGATTATATAATAGAGTCATAGAGTGGTTTGGGAAGGAAGAGACTTGAAGATCTTCTCCTTGCACCCCCTGCCATGGGCAGGGACACCTCCCACCAGCCGAGATTGCTCCAAGCCCTGTCCAACCTGGCCTTGGACACTCCCAGGGATGGGGCAGCCACAGCTTCTCTGGGCACCTGTGCCAGGGCCTGCCCACCCTCCCAGGGAAGGATTCCTTCCCCATATCCTCTCTAAGCCATTCCCTTGTCCTGCCACTCCAGGCCCTTGTGAATATTCTCTCTCCATGTTTCTTGTAGGTTCCTACAGGTACTGGCAGGAGGTCACCCCAAAGCCTTGTCTTTTCTGTACACACACACATACATGTGATTTGCCCTACACATACATGTGATTTGCCTTATTTTTTAAACAATTATGTTGTTTTACTATAATGATGGTTTGTCTTCTTAACCTGTTGCTTCTCTGTAACCCCAGCATTATTAGAAAGAAAATTCGGTCTATTCATCATAATTTCTTAGCATGGTGTGTGAGATGGATGAGCCATAGTTTGGGACTTATTTCTTCTGGCTTTTTCATAATAACTTTTATAAAAGTCTGACAAGTGAGTTAACAGAAGGAATCCTGAGCTGTAGGGAGTCTTTCAGCTGGTACTTGGTGTGCAGAGGAGTGCATGTCTTGTACTGGTTTTCAGAGCAGAGATGTCAAAATGTCTTAAAATGCATACTATTTAATTTTCAGGGTTGTTAGTGCAATAACAATGGCTTATTAAAAATTCACACTCTATATTTCAGAAAAATTTATAATTATAATGAGAAAGTTGTTCTCTCATGAGTTGCAAGTCATTTTTTACTTGTTTTTGTAACACTGTGCACCCTTATTTTTAGTAAGATCATTATCAGACCAAGAAAACCCAACTGCTGTTTGTTAATAAGTGCTAATAACATGTGTTTCAATAGCATTCGGATTATTTTCATTTTTGAATGAAAATAATTGTGTATCTACATTTTGTGGAATGACGAAGGAGCACAGAAGATATTCCTGATTCACTGAAGGAATAGAAGAAAGAGCTTTTCACCTTTTTCAGTTGTATGAGTAGAATCAAAAGGCTAGAAATGAGAAATTCATGGGGATGGAAAACTGGATTATTCCCACTGACAGATGCCTTTGAGCTTGGATTTTTGTCCTGCAGTGGCTCAGAGTTCCTGTTAGTGAAGAGACAAAAAGAATTATCATCCCTGATACAACTTTTGATTTTGCAATGATTCTTCTGAACAGGTTAAAACTTTACTATAAGAAGGAATCTGCAACAATCCCCCTGCCTGAAACATTTAGGGATGTTTTGTCTCAGTAAATCCCAAGTTCTTTGTGTGGCTCAACATCCAAACTCTATGGCAATAACCATATTAGGGGGAAGGAAATGCTGGCAGTGATTTTATGGAGCTCAGTTTCTTGACTGGTTCTTGGGTTTTACTCAATGGAGCAGCATAAAATATTTTTCATAGGGTTTTTTTAGCTATAGTTCTATAAAGGAGGCTTTAAAGATGACATGTAGTACCACAGGAAAGGCCCCTTAGACTCATGTAAAATACATGGCCCAGGAGAAAAGCAACCTGTGTGTTCAATTAAAAATAAAAGACAGGAGGCCTAATGTAAAATTCTGCCCCCACAAGGACAAAAAATGAACAGAAAAAAAAAGAAAGACATTTTCTTTACCAAAGGTAAATTTTTGTAGGCCAATTTTGATTTTGTGACAAGTTCAAATTATTCTATCTCCCAAACATATTGAGAGACAATAAAATGGCAGGTTAATGTTTGAGGGAAAATGTCATCCATATAAAACCAGGCGTGCAAATGGGAACTATCACAGCTGAGCCTTTAGTAAATCAAATCCATGAAAGGTCATATTGCAGAAATTCCAAATGCAGATCTCTATCTCATCAGATTCTCAGCATAAAATTAGGGAGGAAAAGGAAATAAAAGGCAACACTTTCCTGACATAAGTCACTTAGGGAGAGATCACTGAATAATGCACAACAAGGGGAATTCAGTGGTATAAAAGTTTTGCCCACTTGGACAGGGGTCCAGGCTGCAATTTCAAAAGTCAAAGGATGTAGAAATCAGGGTTTAATTAAGAAAAAACACGATTGTTGTGTCTTCTCAACAGTGTGCAGAAAAGAGGCACTTGAGTTGGTTTATGGACTCTCCTTTAAAGCCCAAAGGCAGAAGCCTGAAAATTCAGGGCTTCAGAGTGTTATTTAAAAATTGAGATTGTACTTGTCCTCTTTAAAATATTTCTTCCTACAGAAGAGGTTATTTAGTTACTATTATGCTATTCAGTGTCTTCAGTTTTTAGTCTACAGGACATAAAAATTGAGAGGGGGAGGGAAAATAGATGGAAAAAATAAAAGCATTAACCACAAGCTGAAACAAGGTAATTAATTCTTTACTTTCTCAATTAGAATAAATACAGTAATGTAAAATACCAAAGTCATCATTTTAGTTAATTGTATAGCTGTAGAAAGACTTCAGTTCCACATTTTGTTCATTGTGAATTGGCAATTATTTAAGAACTAAGTGGCACTGCAGGTATGGACAGCTGGGGCTGGCACCACCTCTTTCCCCATATCAGCAGTCAGCTGGTCAGAATCTTAATCCTCTTTCTCCATTTCTCATGCTTATGAAACACTGGGCAGTGTTCACTGGTGCTTTTCCAGTGTGAGATTTTAAAAATATTCCATATATTTATATATAAAAGCATGGCTTTGCAAAATATTAATGGCTTTAAACTTAGAGTTGGGTGAAGGGATCCTGTCCTGAAGGATGCATTGTAAAACATTCATCCCACTCATCATCTCATCCATTCCATCTCCATGCAAAGGGTGCCAAAAGTCGCTGTCTTATCCCAGGTAATATTATGGGGGGGATGACTCTGAACTTGTGACACCACCTCGAGGTCACTCATGTCCTGCATTTGATTTGCTCCTGCAGAACTTTGGTGTAGGTCAAAGGCTTTATCTACTGTGGGTTTATTTTCCTTTCTCCAGCTGTAATCAGTTTAGTTGAAGTCTCTGACTAGCGAGACTTTGGGTATTCTGTAGATATGGAATTTCAATTGAAAATCTGCTGTGAATTAAACATGAGATTTTTTCATTAATTCAGAAAAATATATATCTAACAAGTACCTCAAGAATAATAAGCTGAGTGCTACAGGGAGGGAGATTCCTGATACTGGTTTCAAGTTCGGAAGGAAACCACAAGGAAAATACAGTAGAGGAGGAATTCTGTAATGCCAAGCTAAATAAACTAATATGTAAGTGAATCTCTTCAGTGTCAATTCTGACAATGCATTAAAATTCATTATTAGTCACTATTGCTTCTCCCACCCCTGGATCTGTTTATTGCTCAACCAACCGCAAGGCACTGCAGAGCATCTGAGGGAATGGTGGAGACTGGTTTTGTGTATGGGGTTTTGAGGACCTTTTCAAGCTCAAAATGATGATATGCCGTGTTAACTGTTTCTGTCACCATTAATCCATTCACATTCTTTACACACCTTCTGTATTGGGAATTTATTTCCTAAGATAAAAGCTGAGTGGGACAGTGCAAAGAGGAACAGGGACTTTGGGATGGTGGGTTTATGTGAGATTTACTGGACTCTTAAGAAAGAGGCAGAAAAGGAACCTGAGTTAATTCCTACACAATTCCTGTGACCAGAGGCTCAATATCCACGACCTGCTGACCAAGTCTGTGGTGGCTGAGTGAGGATACAATTAGCAATCCCTAATCAGTTCTGTTGATTAGTATAACAGCCTATTATATACATATATATATAAATAAATATCTTTATATCAGTCCACAGGCAACCAAGGTTGGAGGGCAGTTGGCTGTTGTTAAAGATGCAGCAGAATCACAGCAGCTTTAACATGCTGCTCCTTAAAGGGGGGAAATAGCCTTGTGAGCTGAGAGTCTGCAGTAAAATACCGTCCTGGGACAGTTCTTCAGGCATTTCTCATCTGCCAGAGGAGTTGGTTATCTTGAAACCCATCAGAAATTTATGTGGGGAGCTTCAAGTCCTCCTGGTGCAGGTTTCATCAACCCAACCCCAGGCTGCACATCCCTGTGTGAGGGGTGTGCTGCTTTGGGTTAATCTGGAGCCATTTCAGGGGGGATCCAGAGCAGACTTGGTTTGCCAGTTCCTCTGGAAAGCTGAGCTGCTTATTAAAGACCTCAGAATGATGTTTGGGACATGGATGTTCCATATAAAAGTCCTATTCCTCTTGCATCAGGAGGCACAGTCATAGGAATCACAGAGAAATGCAAAACTTGCCAATTTTTTGGGCCACCTGAAGCTGTCTGGAGTTGCATAAAAGCTGGTCAAAGCCAAATTGTTGTGGTTTTAAACTTACAGAGAGCTAGAGCTGTGATTTCCCTAGACAGCCATAAACCACATAGATTTCCATTACTTTTTTTTAACCTTCCTTTGGGCCTTTTGTACTACTCCATTTTCAGTTTGTTGATGCTCAGCTTGTTTTAAAAGGGTATATCCGAATAAATACAAGTTAATAAAGGACAGCGGGTGCAGTGGGACTGACCGGGTCATGGACCTCCCTTCCCTGCAATTGGAGGCAGCCAGATCATAGAAATACCTCAATAAATTGGGCTTGTTTTCAAGGATCTGCCTGTTATTTTCACCATGCTACTTGTGTTTTGAAGCTGTTCATGTTCTTACAATCTCCACTGCTTGGAACTGTTTAGCAGAAACATATTAAGTTTCCAGCCTTTATTTAGGGAAGACGTACTTTCTTAGAAAAAATAAGGTGCAAACCCACCATCTGCTGTGATCAAAAATTCACTTCATTTTGATGATTAGTGGCCATAATCATAAGGTCTGACCAGTCCCTGTCAATAGGGGATTAATATTCTCTCTCCCTGGGGTGGTTCTTAGGATTGGGTTTGAGACATGTAATGGGAAAGTTACCACAGGAGAACATGGATGGATTGGAACAGGAAAATCAGCTCCTCTCACTTTACATCATTAATAAGCATGAAAGAAAGAGCCCCAAGGCAAAAGGGTAAAGATGGAACCCCCTGTTTCCAAAGAAAGTTGGGTGGATTTAAGAGTCGTCTCAAGAAGAGTTTCCATTTGGCCCTGAAATCCCCCATACAAATTCCTACATGGGCAAAGAAAGAGGCATTTGGTTTGTCATAACTTTGTGCTCAGTCAGCTCCCAGCACAGCAGAGTTTTGGTTCTACCCATGTGTTCTGGAATGTTCCCTCTTCAAACTTCTGTAAATTATTAATGTTAATAAATGTACAATTTAGTCAGATCTCTCATTTGACTGAGTTCAACTGATTTGGTCTAACCAAGAACTCTTTTTCTGTCTAGCTGGTATCTTTTTGATATTTGTTTTATAAGTGATTTATAGGCTATACAATAATTTATTCGAAGTTAAATGCAGATTTGGGTGCAACATGAGTAAAGTGATTTCAACTTACCCTTTTAGTCCATAAAAGAAAAAAACCTCTTAAATAATAATAAGAGAATAGAAATGTATTGTGAAAGAAGATGAGTTTTATGTCTGGCTAGAAAGTTTAGCAGAGTGTTTTTCTTAACTGTTATTCAGCCCTAATAATTGCAATGAAGAAAAAGGAATATTCCTGTGGAGAAATACTTTCAAGATTGTAAACCTTCAGGGATTCAATCTTTCAACCTCAAAACTTCCTTACTCCAGAGACATTAACTTTGTGAGGAGTTTGTTATATAAAAGAGTTACCATTCTGACAAAAAAATCTTGAAAAACTAGCAAGAATTTCTGATGAAAGCACGTTAAAGCATTTGATGTAGATAAATAACACACATGAATATTCATGTTGAAAGTTATTGCAAAAGTTTGATAAGACAGCAGTGAAAACAAATAATTATATCAAGAGAAGATTAATTTGTCAAAAGAAAAGTAAACTTCAAGATGAAATAAATAAAGTAACTGATAATAATTATAATAAACTCAAACTTTACCAGGGAATATTCATAAGGTAAATGGCATAAATTTATTTCTTAACTTCCCAAAGGTGGTTTATTGAGATGTTTGGCCATTAATAAGTTGATCTATAGCTTTTACCTGCCTTTTGCCCCTCTGGCTCTGTGGGTGCTGTCTGTGAACAAATATCTGTGAAAGGGAAGATTCCAGTAGTTCTTGTCATCCTCCCCCTGACTGTGTTGTCATCATGCCCTCTCCAAAGACACCTTTTTTTTATTTTGCTCCTCTTAATTACAGTCAAGATGCATATTCTGCATAAGCTCTCACAGTGAGAATCTCTTCAAGGAAGAAACGGCATGTTTTTGTGTTTGCAGCCAAACTGGGGCTGTGGGTATTTCATCTGCATATTCTGAGCCCAGAACACAAACATTTCTTCATCTTCTATCAAGGGAAATTCAGCCTGATTGAGAAGTGTCTCAAGTTAGAATTTCTCCTGCCTTCAGTTCATATTCCTGTGTCCTGTGTTATGAGCTTGTTTTACGATATAACCCTAAAAATTGCTTTTAGAAGCTCCAGCCTCCCCCAGACTCAGTGTGTCCTTAGGGAGCAGAGGATGGGAGTGGAAAGGGTCAATGCTGCCACCCAAATTGTTCAGCTGGAAGTTCCCCACCCCACTCTGTTCCTTTCAGTCTGTCTCATCTGCCCTTGCTACATTCCAAATGAACTAAATTCCTGAATAAAAGCACCTTCTTATGAGCAGCACCAATTTAAAATACGCATTAATTTCATAGAATCAATTGGGTTGGAAAAGACCTTCGAGATCATCAAGTCCAACCCTTGGGCCAACTCCAGTCCCTTTACCAGATCATGGCACTCAGTGCCACGGCCAAGCTCAGGTTAAAAACCTCCAGGGATGGGGAATCCACCCCCTCTCTGGGCAGCCCATTCCAATGTCTGAGCACTCTCTCTGCAAAGAACTTTTTTCTGCTCTCCAACTTCAATTTCCCCTGGCAGAGCTTGAGCCCCCCGTGCCCCCTTGTCCTATTGCTGAGTGCCTGGGAGAAGAGACCAACCCCCACCTGGCCACAACTTCCCTTCAGGTAGTTATAGACTTTAATAATTTAATTTTTTAATGGTAAATAAGTCATTAGCTTTAAGCTGATGTTGTTGAATAGTGTGATCCTGGAGAGTTTTTTTTTCCAGAACGAATTTGGAACATGAGTTGTAGGTGAAGCAGTTAAACCCAACAGGGGGATTAGCAGGAATCCGAATCTCTGTATGGAATATTAGTTTTGCACTTGCAAATGCTGCTCCTAATTGGTGAAGAACACACAAGTGCAGTGGTTTATGTGCTGATCATAGACATGTCTGGTGGTTGGATAGAGTTTGACACATGGCCCAAAGCACTGGGAGATGGTTTGGAGAGCTGTGCCTGCTGTGGTTATCCAGTGTGTCATGGGCTCTCAAACTATTGAATGTCTGACTGATTGTGGGCCTTAAAAATAATTTTCTTTGTTCAATATTTGCATTTGATTCAAACAAGCCATTCCTTATGATTTAGCCTTTTACTGCTTGTCTAAAGAGCTACCCCAAGGTGGCATAAAAATCAAACAGCTCTTTATGCTGCTGTATATGGGATATTTAGGCATGAAGGGGGGAGGGAAAAGGCAATAAAAGTGAAGGTTTCAAAACTCTATCACTTCATATAAAACCATTGACATTTTTCAATTGTATCTTTTTTGTTTAAAAATTATCTCCTCTAATAATATGTTACTTTAGAATGGATGCAGTGCTGTGACTGCTGGGCACCATTCAGTTCTGCTGGAGAAATGTGTTCAATTGTATTGTAGGAAAATGGGCTTTGTTATAAAAGCCAGTTTTAAATGTCTCAGAGGAAAATCTAAGTGTTATCATACTCTAAATGTCCTTGAAATCAGAGTTGCTCAGCTGTAAGAACTGGTGTAAGAATGTCCATGTGCACACATTCCTTGTTTGTGGTCATTGAAAACCACAAATTCTGTGTTTTTAATTTTCCTTTACATCAATGTGCAGGCACATTAGGACATGTAGAAACATATTTGATAAAACTTGATCTGATTCCTTTGTCTAGGATAATATATTGATAAAATAGATTGTCTAGGATATAGGTAAAGGTTAGGTTGTAAAGAACTTTGATAGATTATGTAGGATATTTGTAATTTTTATTTATTGTTTTTGTTTTTGTTTTCAGTTTAACACCAGGAATTGAACTGATAAATGCTGATAAACAGCTTTTGAGAGCTGTGAAATTGTTGCTATGAAATTGGTAAAATTCTGCATGAGAGTGGCATGAAAATAGGTATTTTCTCTTGGGGAAAAAAGTTGTTAAATTATTTTTAATAGTTTTTGCAGGTCTGGAATGACCTCTGAGGGCAATTCAAAAGGTCTCTCCATCATGAAGAGCTTTTTAAAATACACATTTATCTCCTTTTTTGGACAATGCTGCTCTCGTTGCCTTCTAAGGGCTCTCAGGCTCACAGTGTTATCTCAGATGTCATTGCAGAAATTCTGCTCTCTGCTGCTGACCTCCTTTATAATGACAAAGTCCAAGCTGGTTTGGATGAAGATTCTCGTCAATTGGCTTGATCTCAACAGATTTCATGTTTCTTGTACAAAAGGGAACTTGGAAAAGTGAGAGTCATAAAATTCTGCAAGTCTAGTTATGTAATTATGGATTGTCTTGCCAAAGATTTCTTTCTTCCTTTGGCATTTCTTCAGGTTAGTGTCTGAACAGGAAAACTTCTGAAGCAGAATTTCCCCAGAAAACAATAATCTGTCAAGAGCCATTCTCTGCACTGTTTTAGCTGTTGCACTACTTTACTTTAAACAAGGAAAAGAATGTTTTCTGTAGGTATTTGGGGAAGCAAAAGGATGTGAATTAATTCAGTGCACCAAGACTTAATTTTATCATTTACTGCCTTTTTCAGTGAGTCATTTGTTGGACAGTTAAAATTGCTCTGGTATTTAATGGAATTTAGCACATAGAATGCTTTTGTCCTTGTCATGGCTAAAGGAAATTATCCTTTCTGCTGTCCAGATTTACTGTTGGTTCCATTAGATATGTGAATTTTGCCAGCTGAATTACAAATGGAGTTTTAACTGACTCCTTCTGTGGGTTTAGAAATAACTTTAAATTTCAAGTAAAACACAATCTCTTCATTACTTTTTCTTTGTAACATTTAATTTGAGTATTTCTTTATTTTTCCCCCTGAAGAACAAGGTAAACTCAATTCTTTAAAGACTTTTATATTGTCAGTATTTACCATTCCTTTCAGGGATTAATATATCTGGTTACAAGGTTTCTGGATCTTTATTTTTCTGATGTATGATATTGATTCTAAATAGAATTCATTGATTTATAGACTCTGAGTCCCCGTGAAGATGTTCCTGTGTTTTGTTCTCTATTTTAAACACATCTGATCAATCATCCTGCTGTGCCACTTTATCCACTCTTAAAGGTTCAAATATTCAAATTACCTTCTCATTTGTAACCATAAAAAGCATTTTACTGTTTCACTTACCTGCCCTGGGAAAATTTATCCCAGGATTGGATTATGTGACCTTTAGATTCCATCAGAAATAGTGAGGCAGGGAGTTATTTAATTCAGGCTTTTAGTCCAGTCTGGCTCATCAGCCTGTCTGTGTTCTTGAACTCCAATCTTACTGGTGATTGAACCTGCCGCAGTTACTGATTTAACAATGCAAATTGTCAGAAAGAATCTGCACTTAACTGCACAAACAAAATATTTGCAGGAAGGTACCACCCAATTTTCTATCCATTTGTCTGGAAATGTGATTGAAGAAAATGATATTTTAATTCAGATGCAAAACTAAGGGAGCTTTTATCATTCAAATGCCAAATTAGAAAGCAGGAGTGCTTAAAGGCAGACACATGATGAGCTGGGATGTTTTCTGTCTTTCTCTTCCTCCTGAATTCCAAAAGCCCATTTCCCTTCCCACAGTTTCAGTGAGACCACAGTGCAAGTCCATGTTCCCCCCAGTCCTGCTTCCAGCTTGGGACTGTTTCCAGTGCTGAAATTCCTCACTGACCAGTGACTGATTTATGGAGAACTGGCCTTTGAGTTCTTGGGAGTGACATCAAAAATTACTGTAAAGCTTGAAGGAATAAACTGGTATAACCAGAGACGTTTTTCTGTAACATGCTCAGTGATCTCCTTGTGTGCCTGGCTTTGAGTCATACAGCACAATGTATGTAATCTAATAAAAGTATAGTATTTAATGAGCAAAGTGCATTTGAAGCTCATTTGGAAACTCTGTAAGTCCTCCTGTGTTTACAGAAAAGACAGAAATCAAACTGTAGTAATTTAGATAAAGTTCCTTGAGCTCAGCTCAGCCCATTTCCATGAAAGCTGTAATATTTATGAATGAAATGGATTAGAAAACACAAAACCATCTTTCTCTTTGGTGCTTTCCCAGTTTTCTTGCTCCTTCTGATGTTTACCATGGTGCTTGTCATCTCTCCTATGCCTGTAATGTGGGCAAAGGCTGTTCCTGCACTGGAATGTGTTGTGTGATTGGGTGACTTCAGTTCAAGGGAAATTCTGTGCAGACTTTCACAGAGGATGGATGTGGTTGGAGGATTTCTTTCTCAGGAAGTTCATTTTTCTAAATGTTTCCTTGACATTTCTTCTTTTATTCCCAGCTCTCAGCTTTTAAATATAGGTAATATATTGGTATGTGTCATGTATGTTTATCTTTGGATGAGAGTAGATATTTTTTCCTTCTCCAAAGTGTCCATAAATTCAAGAATTGATGATACGTTTGTATATCAGAACTTCAGTATCCTTATTATATTTTTATGACTTTTACTAACGTTATATTCTTCCTGGTAACGTTTCTAAATTACCTGTAAACACGACTATGTTTCCTCTCTTTTCTTCTCTTTTCCCACCTTCAAATTAGGCAGCAAATTTTTAATTAAACTTGCCTTGACATTTTAAGGACACTGAATATCTTTGTCATTTACACAACAGATAACAAAGTAATCCAATTTTCTGGCCTCCCACAAATTATCCCTTCAAAGAATACAGCTCTTGCTCCCCGTGTTTAAAATAAGCATCACCCTCAGCCTGGCAACCACTGTCAATTACTAATCTTTTATTATTGGCTCCAGGGAAGATTAAAGGCAGAGCTGAAACATAGCTGACAGTTTGGTTATCACATCTGGAGTAAATGAAAAGCATGGCCTGAATCCATCAGGGGAGATTAGGAAAATGTGAGAAAATTACTGATGTCCTTTTACACGTGTAAATTCCAACTCATTCAGAAATTGAGGTCTCTAACTTTTGACAGATCTCTGCTATTGCTGATTTTACTGAGCAGGAATGCAGGAGATGGCAGAGATAAAGAGGAAATGTGTTCTCCTCAGTGAAACAAAAGAACTTGACTGTCTCAGGAGAGAGGAGAACGTGCCAACAGTGCATAAACCATTCCAGCTCCCAGCCACACTTGACAGCAGGAATTCTTTGAAGGAACACTTGCTCTCTGTCCCTAACAAAACTGACTAATTAAACATTAATAGTTAGCAGTGAGAGGAAAACATAAACAACTTCCTTACAGAATCTGGTTAAAAGCTGTAAATCTTTCCACAAAGATTTAAGAATTTTGCAAAGGTGCTTTCAGGATATGTTGAAATCAAGTTAAATTTCTATAAATTAAATTGTATTTTTTTTTTCAGATTGCAGCATAAATAATATCTGATTTTGTGTTCGCATGTCCTCTGCTGTGTTGGGACATTACTCTTGACCTGAACTTGGGTGCTACTGCAGCACTGGAAAGAATCCTTGGGGAGGAATTGTAGCTCTGTAGAGTAGATAATATCTACTCAGATGCAATGGTGCATTAAAACCTAAAGGTCTTCCTTTGGAACTTCAGATCTTGCATTTTATCAAATTGATGTTTGTTTTTTTTCTTTAATGCATTGAATAGTAGGTTTACTTCCTGCAATATGGATCTAAAACCCCCAATATGTGATGCTGCTATTGAATAGCAAGTTAGTATATTAAAAAGAAGATAAAAAATGAAGGAAGCTTTAGGGACGTTGGTGCCACTGTGATGGAAATATTTAGAGAAACTGAGACATCAGGCAAACCTCGAAGCTTCAGAGAACCCTTTTTGCTCCAAGTTCAGGCAGTCCATCAAATAATGAAGACCCAAACGTGGAACAAACATGAATTAAGCATTAGGTTTCTAACACCACACAGGTGTGAGGCTGTCTTGGGGCTGTAGTCATTGATGGTTCTTCATGCTGGGGTGGAGGTGGCAGAGACCAAGCCTGAGAGCTGTTGCACATGGCCAGCCATGACCAAAGCAGTGTTTTTTTCTCTTCCCAACCTTCACTGCATTGGTGTTTCTACAGAGGTTTGTTCTGTCAATCAAGACCACTCTGGACCAAAGGACTCTTTGGTCTTTTCACTTCTTTGCCTGTGTCAGGACCTCTGTGGTTTGCAGAGAGGTGTTGAGCTCTTGGTTGGTCTCAGTGTTGTGGTACCCCCCACCTTAATTCTCCAGGTTTGGCCAGGCAGATAACACAAAGCAGTTTGCTTTTGTGCTGTGTGCCTGTGCAAGGAGACATGCATGACTTAGAGACCTCATGCTGCAAGCCATTCCTATCCCAATATTCTTGTAATATGGATATTAGGATGTGGAAAAGTGGATATTGCGTGATGCAGAAACAAGCAGAACTCAACATAATGTGTGTTTAGTGAACAAATCTTCCATTCATTCCTATTTTCAGTAAAAATAATGAATGCAATTATTTGTATCATGAAGGTTTTGGGCTTCTTTTCTGTTCTTGGTTAAAGGTTTCCTTTAGTCTCTGTCAGATACAAAACCTGTCACTGTTCTTAATCTCATTTGACTTTAATAGGAAAAATGACAGTAACTTTTTATTTTAAATCTCTTAATTCATATTTTTAAATAATAGTTCTCTTGGGATGAAGCAAATATCACATTGTGTAAAAGTGCTGTTCTGAGTTAAGGTTTTAAGAACCTGAACTCTCTGTTTCTATACTAGGATGGATCATTAATAAAGGTCTGTCTGGCTTCTGAGGCTGGAAAGCACGAGGCAGTTACTCTGTCGAGAAGTTTGCACATCAGCAGGACACTGTCTGAGTGAATCAATCTTGTGCTTTGGGGTTTTTGAGATCCTCCCAGGGCTGTGATGTTCTGACTGAGGTGGGCAGAACCAAAACCACCAAAGAAACACAGATAAATTCAGAATCTTGAGTGACATAGAAGATGAAATCGGCTCTTTTTTGGTACATAAATTCCACAGGTAGTCAAATAAAATAGTTGATGTACCTTAGGTAATAACCTTAGGTTATCTCCCTATTTAATATACTTTGAAAGTTTAAATGCCATGATTTCAGTCATGCTTAGGAAGGGACACATCAGTTCAGTTCTGTGCCAGCTTTCCCTCTGAGCTTTGGAGCTGACTGGGAGTGAAAACTGAATGGAAGAAACTTTGATCTTTGCAGACTCGGAGTCAAGAAACTCCCGGAATGGATTCATTCCCTTCATGAAAGCTTTACCTTTCTGACTTTCTGCCAAGAACTTTAAGGAACTCTAAGATGATAGTAAGACCCAGAGATTACATCTGTCAAAGATAAATGTAGCTCAGAAACCTCTGTACAACCTCAGCTCAGAGGTTACTTTAACAGGCTTCAACATCACAAGTCATTACATTCTAAGCAGTTTCCAAATTCCACGTATTCATCATAAATCAAAGAAATCTCCAGTGCAGGTGTCAGTGGTGCTGAAAATTTTAGTAAATGCCAATTTTTTGACTGAAAAAAGGAGGGTTTTAAATTTTATTTATTTTTCTAAGTGTGCAGTTAATGCTTCTTAATTATTTCAGAGACATCTTTATCTCACAGGGAAATAATGAACCCTTAACCCAGCATTCTGCTGTTCTTGAGGTTTTCTATTGACTTGTCTGAATTTCACAGAGAAGTAAAACTGCAAAACTTGCCTTGATTACCTGGAGGTCTCAGGAGCTCCTAACACAGGAATACTCAGTGATGTTACAGGTTTTTTCCTCCTGGCCCTAACACAAAGATGACAGGTACAAGGCTTTAAAAGGAGTGTACAATGGTGAGCAGGAATTGATTAACTTGGATATTAAGAAGGGCTTTATTCCTTTAAGGAAACCTGTCAGACAAAAGGACTGTGTAAAAATATTAGGAATCAGCCATTCTTTAGTCCTTGCATTTCCAAAACACAATATGTGTATCCTTTCAGTCCAGGTTGTTGACAAGTGCTGCCAAACTCACAGAAAACCAGAATTATTGTGCTGATAATAATGTGCTCCTTTTACTTTGCAAACTTAGTCATGTCTCTTGACTTTTATGTAACTTTCAGCATTAATCTTTTTAAAATTTATATTCCCTGACATTCTATTTCACTAGAGTACCATGACCTGTTCTAGATTTAGTTATAAAATTCATATTATTAAAAATAAAGCATAAGATAATTAGAGGAATGGCCTTAATATCAATAGAAAAATCTTGTCAATTTTGTGGTCCAATTGAAAATCCAATTGAAAATCTTGCAAATATTATAATTCTCTTTTCTGGTTTTCCAAATCTTGTTTCCTACCAAGTCTTGGGGATCTTGGGGAATAAATTCAAAGAAGATAAAGGTCTGTTTTCTTCTCTTAATTTCAGTATGTCATCTGAAAAGGGATACACAGATTTATTTGGTTTCTACTTAGAAGGATCTCACTCTTTTCCCACTAAACACAGACCTCTCACTTGTCTTTTAGGAAAGTGAACCAATTTCTCACACTAAAATGTGCACATTTGGAGCAGCCTCTTCTGTTGAATCTTTAAAACCCCAGTATCTTTTTTAATTCAAATTTTACTACGTTTAACTGCATTGATATTAAATTTCAGAAGCCTTCTGGGAAGCCTTCCAGACTCTGCACTGTCTCTCTCTTAGATGTGTGGAAGGTCTGAAAGTTGACAGAATAATGGTTTATTCACATCTCCGACTACTGAGTCAAGGCAGTTCTTCAAGGGATGCAAACTGCTCCCTGGCTGACTTTCACTGCAAGTGCACACATTGTGAATGGAGTTGGTAATCAGGCACTCAGATTTTATTTGCCAAATTTAAATAATCACCCACCATTTATTTCTGTTTAAGAAGTCATCGGCATTTTAATTTATTAATTCTTTGCTTTAAAATGTTTCTGAATATTTTACAATGTAAGATGATGAATGCAGATGTCACAATAGCTCTCCGTATTTCCCACCCCCCACCCCCCCTTCTTCCAGTGCTTCTCTTTCCTGCTTCTGTCTTCCCAATGGCTTGACTTCTTAGTTTGGGTCTGATGACTCCATCCTGGATGTTCCAGAGGCCACACTGCCTTATTCTGTCTGGCTGTCCCCCAGCCTTCCCACACTGCTGCTATTTCGTGTTAATTGGCTTTTCATCCTCTGTCCAACCATGGAACTCAACTGCACAAATAATTCAAGTGCATTATTGCAGGAGGGTCAGTCAACTTTCATGGGATGTGTCACCTGGGACAAGTGTGATGAGGAGCGGCTGAAGGAGCTCAGCCTGAAGAAAAGGAGGTTCAGGGAGGACCTTCTGGCTCTCTGAACCCCCTGCCAGGAGGGGGGGGGTAGGGGTCGGGCTCTGCTCCAAGAACAGGAACAGGGACAGGAGGAGAGGGAATGGCCTCAGGCTGGGCCAGGGCAGGGGCAGGTTGGACATCAGGAGGAATTTCTTCCTGGAAAGGGTGGTCAGGTGTTCAAATGTGCTGCCCAAGGGGAGGTGATGGAGTCCCCACCCTTGGAGGTGACCAAGGAATGACTGGACATGGCACTCTGCTCTGGGCTGGGGGACAAGGGGCAGATCAGGTTGGACTTGGTGATCCTGGAGGTCTTTTCCAACTTAATGGTTCTGTGAGTCTATGTAGAAGAACAAAGTGAACATCTAGATCCTTCCTGAAGATTCCACCAGGGCTGGCTTCACTTCATGATTTCAAGTTGTGTTACTTTTGCCCACACCAGAGCTAAGTGTAAGAGTTTATTGTTAACAGCTGCTGTGCTTTGTGCTGCTGGTTCAATGGCTGGGCTGGAATCTTTGCCCAGCTGAGGGAGTTTGCCCTGTTGGGCAGCAGGAGGAGTGTTTGCTGGGCTGGCAGCTTTGCCAGCTGAGGGAGTTTGCCCTGTTGGACTGTTTATCGGGTCCTTCACCCTCTGCTCAGCAGCATTTTGTCAGAGAGATTCTGAGAATTCTCTTTGAGTCTCTGAGTTGTCCTCCAGGGCAGTTTGTCATGAGAAGTTGTCACCCAAACAGGAGCCACTTAGTAACTCTCACTTTGTGCCTTATAGACCCTGCCTGAAAAGCTTCTTAAATACCCAAATTTCCTTTGGCTTTGCTGAAACATTTTGTGACAGTTTTGCGAACAGACTTGCATGGCTTTCATTCCCATGGAAGGAAACAGAAGCTTCTGCTAGGAAATAGCTATTTAAGTGGCTTTGTCTATGAATAAATGATAATTCTCAAAAAAAGGAAAAGAAATATTTAATATTCTGCCTGAGGGCATCATGTTTCTGACTTCTGCATTGCATATTTCTTCTCTGGGTTTGTGCTTGTGGTTTTAAAGAGATCTCACAAGCAGTGACATTAAAACAGAGGAGCTGGTGACCAAAATGAGAGATGTTCAGAGAAATAAAAGATAGCATATCTCATTACTTATTCAGCTCTGATTTTGCTTTGCCTTAATTTCACATTTACTAAGGTTTGCATTCTGGAAACTAAAGATTAATAAGCAAATAATAGTGTCTACTCTGAGGAGGGAAAGGCAAGAGTAATTGGAGCAAGGTGGCTGCACAAGGAACCAGAAAATTCAAAAGGGAGAGGAAGGCAAAGGGGCAATAAAATACAAAGATAAATATGAATATACTGCAGGATCACCTTGCCTTGCAATTACTCTGCCAGAATATCAGAGCTATCTCTGCTCCTTCGTTCTGTGTGAAATCGTATTTAGAGTTTGCAGGACATCAGAAGAGGTTCAATAATTCTACTCAAAGTTTTTGTTTGTTTGCTTCTTGGTTTTGTTTGTTTGTTTCTTGGTTTTGTTTGTTTTTTTGTTTTTGTTTGTTTTTTTTCTGGTTGGTTTATTTCTGATACAAATTGGTGTCTCACACTTTCCCTGAGAGAATATGGTCAGGTCATCTTTCAGTGCCTTAGTTCCGGTTAGCACAGGCCAAGAGGGATGTTTTCTGAATTAGTATCAGTTAATAAGTAATTCCCCCAAATCTCCAGGATTTATATTGTCCTCTGTCCTTCACAGGATAAATGCTGGGTATGGTTGGGGTGGGTTTTTGCTGTTTTCTTTCACAAAGGCATTTAAAATAATTTCTGTTTTAATGGCCAGGTGAGAAATGGCCTGAGACCAGACAGGCAATCAACACTTTTTAACTGGGAAGAAACAAAATTACAGCACCTTTTTCTCATCTTTAATAAAACCTAAAATTGTACAGGTGTCTTAGAAGCAAAAGGATGAATGTTTCAAATCTATTGCCCTTCTCAGCATGTTTCCTGCTAATTAATTCCTGCAACGCTCTTGGGAATTCTGACCATGTAAATAATCCTCAAATAAGCTGATTTGGTTTAGACAAAAAAAGTTTTTCTGTTCATGATTGTTATAACACCTGAGAAGGTTTGGGAGACTGATGGTACAGCTGAAAAAGTTTGGAAGATGAAAGGGCTGTCTCACATCCTATTTGAAGTCATGGATAAAACCAGCATAAAAATAAAATATACAGTAGTTGGTGAAATAGCTCATGGCCTGAAGTAAAATTTAATAATGAAATTACAGAAATTGAAATGTCCTTCTCCTTTATCTTATTGAGGTAGGAATTTATCTATGAGCAGGTACAGTAATAGTAAATTAAGTGTGGGATATTGAGCCTTTTTCCGTGGTGTGGGGCACCATCCCTGTGTATGTGAAATATCAGCTCTCAGCATCCCACGTGCTTTGCTGTCCTTCTTTAGGTAACTCATATTAATGAGGGAGGGTTTTAACTTCGATGAGGTTTTGTAGTTTTATACTTGTCTTATCCTTTAATAGAATTAATTGAATAAATGAGAGAGGTTTTATATAAAAGATTAATAAAAATTCCACTGGGTAGTGGAATTAATATTTATATCTTGCTCATGTAAATAAAATAGGGTTATTTATTTATTTATAATTTGAGGATAGCTATGATAGTAAGCATTATTCAGAAGGAAAAAAAACACACACAAAAACCTATCCTTTTGCCTACTTACCTTGAAATTTCACGCTGCTTCAGTTATAAAACATCACCCCAGAAACACCCAAATTTGAGCACTAGTGCTGAGACTCTCTCTGGTAATGCCTTTTTTATGGAGCAGGAGACCTGGCAAGCATCAAAGAAGTAGAAAGAAGAGCTCTGCACATGATTGACCTTGATCTTTGAGAAACAGAAATTGGTTTTCCTATCTTTTCAAACTAGACTAAGATTCCTTTCTCCCTGTATGACTATAAATTTGAAATTTTATAAATGGTAATAAAAAAAAAAACAAACCTAACAAAACCCACAAGAAATTTCTAATCCTGATAGATCTATATATTTTGGGGGGCTGGCTTTGTTAAGAGATCACTTTCAAGACTGTCAGTGTATCCTGAGATCAAATTTAAGTGTGTTCTGAGATCAAACTTAGACATCTTTTATTATATACTTCACCTGCTTTGGGTTTTAGTTCCTGTCAATCATTCTGTGAGCAGCAGTGAAGGGAAATTAATATCACAGAATTCCAGTAGCTTAACAGAATTGTTGTTTCAGTGGTCATCTACCTGTCTGAATTGAACTTTCTCTTGAAGATTTACCTTGAGTCAGATCAGGAATTCTGTTTCTACTGAGATAATAAGCTGAGTGATCTGTTTTCAAGCAAATTCTTCCTGTTGGTGAATAAAGAGAAGGCAAAGAGTTCCTGGCTACAACCTGATCATTCTACTGCCCATACAGATGTAAACCCACTGGAATGGATGACCTGAAATTGAATTAATTCTTATTTCTTTCAAACTATGCCACCTAAAGATTGAGAAAAGCAGAGTAGTGAATGGAAATTTTTATTTATAAATCTATTTCCCAACAGCTGTAATTAAATGAGTTACTTGTGTTGATGTTCACTGTGGAAGAGACTGGGAGATGTGTGGAAATCCCTAATTCCAGGGGGACTGAGGCTTAGATGGAGCAAATGTGTAACATTACTTTCTGTAGTCTATACAAGATGATAAAACCAGTAGAATATTGGATAAGAATATATTTTCTCAAATAACATACATAACAAAGATAAAATAAAAACAAGCAATGTACACAAGCAGTATTTTAGAGAAGTTTATTGACTTGGAACTTTGCAGTGAAATAAATATTCAGATTTGAAGTTTTTTTGGCCACCCTCAAGGCCGGTGGAGAGGAGAATCCCTTTATGTTGAAAGGTACAGACACAAAGGTGTACAGTAAGATGTGGATTTAAGTTCATAGAATCATAGAATGGATTGGGTTGGAAAAGACCTCCGAGATCATCAAGTCCAANTGCAGCCTGACAGTCATTTAATTAAAAAGCATGTTTTCTTATATCTGTCAGGAAAAGTTGTTCTATACGAGTATTTTTTTGTGTCTAGGATAAGCTGGTGCTTTCAATTGCTACCTGACCTTGATTTGGAAATTTATCCCTGTGACCTGTCAGTTAGGAATTGTTCTCAAGAGGGAATTCTAAGTGTATAGAATGGACATACGGAATACATTCCTCATAACTTCTTTTAGAGAAGGGGCAAGTCTCTAGTCCAGATAAGAAATCCAAATATGGTAGTGAATATTAAGGAATTTAAATTCTTTAGGAAACATTATAAATCTCTCAGAGAGCTAAATTAAAAAAAAAAATATTGCTGCCATTGCTGTTTGCTACTTTGTGGCAACACTGCACATCCCAGGGACCAACATGACTCTGTTGGAATTCCAGCAGCTTTTTAATTGCCTGTCATGACCCACAACGAGACCTTGGGAACTACCAATGTCTCATCTACCAAACTGTACTAAAATTGCTGATTTGGTGAACGTTACCATGTGTTTTTAGAGACATGTGCTTGGAAGGAATCAGCGCATTTCTGTGTTTTCTACACAAGAATGAAAACAAGTAACATCTGAAGGAGGCAGAGGGGTTTTGTTTTATAAAATTGACGTATTTTGATTGAAATTTTGAATTTGACTTTTCTGAAGTGGGAACAGCTAAACTCAACCCACTGCAGTGGAACAAGTGTGGCCAATGAAAAGCTGTGCTGGTGATTCCTCTCCTGTTCCAGTTGGCATTGCTGGTTGAAAGGCAGAGCTTTCAGAGCATCTTGGTAGTCAGAGCTTTCCCCAGAATCAGATCTATGTTCAGAGTTAGCAATCATGTTATGATATTATCAGGGCTTTGGTGTGTTTGTTCATTTTTCCCTCCAGCATGACTGACAGATTTATAACATTACAGGGAGAGAAATTAAATACCAGAAAAACAGTGCTAAAAAACAGGCCATGAAAAAAAATCCCAGGGACTTTTATATCGCTACAAAATTTCCCTTATATTAAATTTTGTAAAACTAAAGGTAGGAAAATTTTTTTTTAGCAGATGACTGGCCAATATTTTTGTTTGCCCTCAGGCTTTTGCCTTTACATTCCAGTTGCAACTTTATGTAATCATTAAAATAAGTTGCTATTTGTTTCAGTTCCCCCCAAAAAAAGCCCCAATATTCATATGAACCTGATTGTAAGATGGGGATCACCTGTTCTTCCATGGGCAGGGACAGCTCATTTAGAGAGAATCTGAAAATTCTGTACTTTCAATATCTATGAATTCTAGGCATGATTAGAGAATTCATATTTTACAAGTCCTCAGCCCAGTGGCAGAATTTGGCTCTTTAATATCCATTATTTTTATCATTTTCTCAACTAGGAAGGAGGATGTGGGGAACAACCAGCACTTTTTCTGCCGGAGAAAGTATATCCTTAATTGACCCAAAGGAGTGTAAAAGAGTTAAAGATGATGGGGTGTTTAAGAAGAATTAATTTCTACCTTGTAAAAAATATTTGGAAGCACAGACAAGCCTGTACAGAGAGTTTTATTTGAGTCCCTGAGATAACATCTCATTTTCAGTCTAGACACTCTGAATTACCACCCACAGCCTATGGGAAGAAATTACCATAAGGAAAACCTTTTGAAAATTTATCTTCCCATCCTTTTGTCTTCTACAAGAAGAAAAGTTAAAACGAGGGCTTCAGATTTTCTCTGAAAATTAAAAAGTCTTTTAAAAGATCTGGGGGGAAAAAATTACATTTTTTTTGCCGATAACTAGATTTGCTTTAGTCTATCCAAGAAATCCCTTTGAAGAAAGTGTTGATCATGTTGTATTACCACATGGGGTCACATAATATTAATTATATTTAACAAAGAAAATGTAAAAATTTAAACTTTCCAGTAGAGTTTTTCTGCATTCAGAGGCACATTGCCAGCTAGACAAAAGAGAAAACCAAGTGACAAGTTTCAAAGCTCTGTGACATTGTTTGTGATAAGCATTTGCATTCAGGAAGTTTGTTAAGCTGCTGTTCCCATATGTCATGTTGCAGTCTGGAAACTATTATGTATAAAATTAGCATAGAACAAATCTTTCTAAGCAAAATCCAACTTGATAGAAAGGTAAAAAGGGATTGTGTGGTTTACAGAGGACCCTTTGGCTGCCAACCAAAGTGTCTTGGTTGAACTGAGGACCTGGAGGAGTGTCCTGGTTTTTTTTCTGATGAAGCTTAGGGAGCGTTTTCTCTGGGCTGGACACACCATGCAGAGGGTCCTGCAGGCTGGACACCACCTTTCCAAACAAGGTGTATCCGTGGAGCAGCTTTCCTGATTTTCACTGGGAAATGATTGCAGGGAGTTGGTCAGCCTGTTTTATGGTCTCATAAGAGCCCAAGACATTTCACCTCTGGAGAAATGGGAGAATATTGGCATCTGTAAAAACATATCCTGATGATATAGCAGATATATGCAGTGCAGGTGGAGAGATTAAGTTTCAAATAAGTTACTTCTACAAACCTCATTTACTGTTAATGGCATTTGGGGGTTGTCTATATTTTCTGCCCTTGGTGCTTCCTCTCATTAAGGGAAATGAAAGAGTTGAAATTATGGATCTGTAATTGCTCTTTAGGTGAGGATTATTCATTGTCTTCCTGAAGAAAGTGAAGTGGAATAGAGCCCTGGCATGCCAAAAATGATCCTCAAGCAGAAAACAACTGCATTGAGCATTTCTGAAGGTGCTGCACATGATTAATCCCCCTCAGAGCAGTAATATTCCTCATCTGCAGGATGGTGTTAGTCAGGAATTGTTACTGCTTTTCTTAATGACGTTTTAATAAAGTGTTTAAGCTGCTGAAGTTACCTGAAAGTTCAGCTCTTTGCTGCTCAAAGCAATGCAGTGCATTTCATGTGAGAGACGGTGGAGGACCATGTGAAAAGTGAGTGAGTGGGGGAGAGCAGCTGGATGTGAGCCCAGGTGGGCAAGAAGGCTGAGGACACCTCAGATGGATGAGGAATAATGTGGGCACAGCCCCAGGGCAGCGAGTGTCCCTGTGCCAGCTCTGCTGGGCACCTCCAGTGCTGGGGCAATCCTGGGACCCTCAGATAGAAGGACATTGAGGGGCTGGAGCGTGTCCAGGGCAGGGAATGAGTGGGAAGGGGTTGAGAGAGCTGGGGGGGCTCAGCCTGGAGAAAAGGAGGCTCAAGGGGGACCTTCTGGCTCTCTGAACCCCCTGCCAGGAGGGGGGAGCCAGGAAGGGTCGGGCTCTGCTCCAGAAACAGGAACAGGAGCAGAGGGAACGGCCTCAGGCTGGGCCAGGGCAGGGGCAGGTGGGACAGCAGCAGGAATTTCTTCCTGGAAAGGGTGGTCAGGCATTGGAACAGACTTCCTAGCCCAGTGGTGGAGTCCCTGAAGTGTTCAGAAACTTAGAGGTGTGGCTCTGGAGGCCAGAGATTAATGGTGACCACGGTGGTGGTGCTGGGTTGGACATGACCTTTCCCAGCTTTAATGGTTCTCTCTGCTTGCATTTGTGGCCATCCTCACGTAAGAAATGAAGCAAAATGTAAGAATGGCATTTTCTCAGCTCAGTTCAGCAGCTTCAAGGTAATTATGTATACAAACACTTTGCAGGGCTGTTGGAAATGCCCCATTGTTGGACACAGGAGGATCTTTCAGTGCAATGAGGGCTAAAGTGGTGTGGGAGCCACGGTGGGTTCGGTGGGGTTTGTTCCTGCTGCCTTTGGAACACAACCAGCTTTTTTCACACACACCACAGCTTTGCTTGCTAAAGTTGCCTGCATTGTCTGGGGAGGAGGATTAAGGCTTAGACTTTTTATGTTTGATCTGTCTGTGTCCAGGAGGTATTATTTGTATGGCATGGGATTTAGTGCGTGATTCACATTTCCAGAAGGACTAAAATCACTTGCTTTCAGTGCGAAGGTTCAGCCTCTGAAGAGGCAGATTATAAAATTCTGATATAATTCTTTTGAAGGAAAAAAAGTATTTGTAAGAGCTTGTAGTTAGACTTGAAAAGCTAATTAAATGCTGTCCAACTCTTAATTACTAGGACTCTGGTAGAAAAAGAATGTGTAAGTATTTTGTAAATCCATATTTGAACAAGCAATTTTATTTTTAAGATTATACATGTTTGGGGTTGGTTCATTTGTTTGTTTTTATTATTAGAATGATCTTAAAAACAAAGCAGAATTTAGGAAAAATAAATCAATTAAATTACAAGATATTATGAAAAAACCGTTCCCTGGGAGGGTGGGCAGGCCCTGGCACGGGTTGGGCAGAGAAGCTGTGGCTGCCCCATCCCTGGGAGTGTCCAAGGCCAGGTTGGACAGGGCTTGGAGCACCCTGGGATAGTGAAAGGTGTCCCTGCCCATGGCAGGGGGTGGAATGGGATATTCTTTAAGGTCCCTCCCAGCCCAAACCATTCTGTGATTCTATGATTTTTTTCTAATAAAAAGCTCTTCAAGTAGACAAAGATGGAAATCCCTCTTTCAAATGTGGCATTGAAATAAAATGAGACTGGGATAAACACACTGAGGAGAGAGGGAAAATCAACCCTTGGGCACACAGTGCCCTCCATAACATACTTGGAATTTGTCATTAAGGTCCGTTTTTGTATGATCTCCATGAGCTGGACACACTCCAGGTTCAGCAGCCACCAGCATCCTCCCAAGCCTACAGAAACAGGGATCTACCACCTACTTCTGTCTGATGGTGGAGAGAAAATCAGGGGACAGACTTGTCCCAGTGCCACCTGGCAAAAGCCAAGAGCTACCAGATTAGAGCAGGACCCCTGGGTGATGTCCACCAAAACAAGGAGCGTTGCTGGCCAGAAGGAACATGCCTTGCAAGTGAAGGTTCCAAATGGAGTTATGCTGAGAAAGGAAATTAAGGGGAGATTTTTGGAGCTGCTCCTGGTAGATATTTGTTTTGCACAGGAAGGATTATGTGAGATCTTGCAAGGAGGTGCTTATTTAGATTTGTTTTTCATTAGCTGGGCATATTTGTTGTCTGTGTGCACACAGACAGAACTGCTGAACCAAGAGTAATTGAGAATATGTGATTTTTTTTTTGATGAATGTATACCTCTACTAAAAATGCCTTAATTTGTAAATGGGTTGTTTTGGAATATCCAGCAACACCCACCAATATCCAAATTAAAAAAAATTGAAACTGGTAATTTTTTGGGTAGTTTATGTACATATTATGGAACTATAAAAGTAGGAAGTGTCTTATAAAATAGCAATGATAAAAGCGTTCACAAAAAAAGCAGAATACTTTCCATTAATGAAATCAAGAGGTAAAATATTTGAAGCAAAGTAATGTAATGAAGTATGACTCAGTTAATCTTAGCACTATTAAAAACTTAAAATATTAGAAAAATTCTATAAAATGAAATTACAGCCTTGCAGTAACATTCCTTTTATTCAGTCCTATTTCTCATTTATCAGGTTTCTGCTAATGGCCTTAGAGATTTAGAGGAAATAATCTGAGTGCTGTGCTTCCAAGGGAACTCAGTTAAGTCTGCCTTTTGGATTATTGTTTTGGGATCTGGATGATTTAAAATGAATAAAACCTCCCTGTATAACAGTGATAAAGATTATATGGTTAGCACGGTCTCTTTCAACATACAGCATTTAGGGGAATCTAAGAGTGTAAATTCCTCCAGCATTTGTCATGAAATGAAATAAGGATTTGCATCTGGTCCTAATGGAAAGAAAATCAGCTCCTCTAAAATTTTTAATAGAGAAAAAAGCACTTTGTTGTGACACTTACCCTAAATGAGTTACGTTGTGTGTTTCAATGTGAGGTGCTCATAATTGTCCCAAGAAAATGGAAATATTACACTGAAAACAAATACTTCTCATTTTCAGCTTCTGAATGTTTTTATAGAAAAAGACAGAGTTTTTCCCATCTAAATTGCTTTACCAATTACTGACATTATTTTGGGTTGTACCACTTTGGGACTGGTCTGTTGGTGAAGTCTGAGCCGTGAGAACTGAGTGGCCAAGGCTGGCTGTGTTAAAGCAGCAACCAGCCAGCAGGGAAATGGGAACCCAGGGGGAAATGCCTGTTTGCTGACCAGGTAATACACACATCACTTGGAAAATCAGAATATTTGGGGGCATACACATCATTTTTAGATGGTTCTACCTCCTTTGATGTCAGCCTTGCTTTGTCTCTAATGCCATTCCTGGAGAAAAGCTGTTCATTTGCTGTTCCACTTCCAGCCCATTTTCGAGGTGTATTTTACTGTCACCCAGGGATATGGAGTGAGAGATTTTACTGCACCTACACTGAACTACAGCATTTCAGAAGGAGGATAATGAGCAACAGCTTTTTTTCTCTAGGATATTTATCAGAGGAAATTACCGTGTTTATGCAGTCTAATACTTAAATATTTTCAAATATTTAACAAACCACATGTTCTCAGGGCCAGGGCAATTCAATCCTTTGCTCCAGGATATCAGGAGAACTAAAAGCAATAAAATGGGAAATTCAGCAGTAACTTTAATCGATGTGGCTGTTGTACAATATGCTTTACAAAGCCATTCCACTCTTTTACTGTTTACATAAATGTTTCTATCCACTGTAAGTGTTGTCAACTATTCTCAGTAAGTAACATTATTTTTGTTAGGTAACACCACTAACAGTTTTCTTTTTGAAGTGCTCAGAGTGCCGTTGTTTACGACACAAAGCAATTCCTAAATATATTTACAAGCCACAAAGCAACTTGAAAGTTTCCTTTTGATCCTTTTGAGGTTCTTAGACAAAACTGTGTGAAAATTATCATCTCTGACGGGTTCTTTGGCTGCAATGACAATATATTCTGGAAAAGCTTGAAATGCTCTGAAAGGCTGTCTCATCGTGTTTTTGTACTACAAAAGGCTCTCATTTCAAGCCCAGCCTCTGAAAGTTTCCCCCATCCTGGGCTTCAACAAATTAAAGCCTACCTTCTTCCCCCTGCAATTATTTTATAATTCTTAAGGTATACAGCCTCTTGTAAAAGTATATAATCTAATTTCAAGCCTAGTTTGCTTCTAATTATCTGTTTATCAGCAATTGAGATTTTTTTTTTCCTCTTTACTCATAAATTCGAAGCTTTTGGAAGAAAAGAACATCTGGTATCGAGAAGGGAACGCATTAATTATCTAGTGTCTAATTTACTATTTAATTTAATTTTGCCTTATTTTAATTATGAACCTTTAGTTTTGCCTTATTTTATTAATGGTCAGAAAGTAGTTTGTTTTGAGACTGCTGTTCCCAGAGTTCAATTTTCCTCTTAAAAAGTAGGCTCTGAACTGGATGGGAATTTTATGTGTGTTTTTGTGTGTCATAAATCAATTTCTTGATAGAAGTTGTGACTAATTCTTTGCTTAGCAAGCTCAGCCTCTTGGGTTTCATATGGAGGGTTTTATTTGATCCCTCTGATGAGCTCTTCATAGTCACAGTGCTGACGAATTCAAAAGGTGTTGGGGGTTTTCCCTTTTTATTTTTATTTTCTCTTTTATTTTTGGTGAGTGAAAGGCACAGTGTGAACAAAACTTTGTGTGTAAAAGCAGAATCTGAGCATTCTAAAGACCTTGTGTGTGTGAAAATAATTGGAATGTTCATAGAACCTTTGGTGTGATGCACCTTTCGTGATTCTAAGATGATGATGAAACACCTTTATCCTTAATCTAATGGAATAAAGTTTTGTTAAGTGTTTTTTATCTAACACTGTGCCAAAAGTTCTACAGTGTCTCAAAGAACATTTTCCAAACCCTTCATTGGCCAGTGGGTCATGAGCTCTCTGGTACTTGGTTTATTTATTGAGTATATCTGCTTTTCTAAGCAGAGTGTGCACAGGATCCAGGAGCTTAAGTGTCATTGTATTAATTTGAATGATTTGGAGAAGGTATTTCTTAAAAATACTAAGGGGTGAACTTTGGATGACTCTTTAAGTGAAAAAATATGGGTTTGGAAGTGAAACTTTTTGGAAAGAGAAAGTTGTTTCTGCTGCCAAATCTTCATTATCAGCTCTGCTTTGGAAGGAGGTGCTCAGACATTCTCTCCTTTCTTAGTCTTGGCAGCACGAAAGGAAATGACTTGCTTTGTAATATTTGTGAGAAATCATACCCATGATTTTGGAAAGTCAGTTCAGCTCTGCTTTCAAGAAAGAACAGAGAACTAGATGCAGTAAAAATATATAAAATATAATAGTGAAAATCAGGTCCTCAGAAACACCAGGCACTGTAACATCAGTTTTACTGCATTAAAAAAGCCTTGGTTCTAAACTCCTTGAGATTTCTGATCTTATCACTTTAGGTGTTTTTAGTGGCCACTGCCAAAATGAAAGTATCTTTCCCTATTTTAGTGTTAAACTCAATAGAGAGACACAGTTCACTAGGCCAATGTTTAAACAAGATTTGAATGTCAATTAAAGTCACAGACTCATTATCACAGGGAGAATTCTTGGATTTGCTGCCATTATTCAGTATATATGTTATAATCCATTATACCAGATTTTCCCAAGAAGTTATTATGTTAATATAACCTAAAAAATTTGGATTCTTTTTCATTTTCAAACACGAAAACAATTTTATTTATCTTTAACTGATATACTTGTCATTGCCAACATCATGGTGATCCTTTCCCCTCTGCCTTTAAAGCTCTCACTGAAAAGTAAAGCACAAAGGCATAAAATCTTACCTGGACAAATAATTATCACTTTCAGCAAAGAATTCTTTCTGAATAAAAGTTTATTTTGTGGTCTACATGAACATTAATGCCTTCAGGAAAGCAAAGTTCCAGTGGCACCTCAGCTAAAATGTGCCAGGCAATTTTAGTTTATTCAGAACTTTATTATTTGAGACAAAAATCAGATCAGAAGAAAAGTGGAGATCATGTTAATGTATTAAAGTGGCTGTATGGAAAGAACAGAAACAAACAGCAATAACAGACTGCAGAGGCAAAGGAGGTGACACCAATTGTGATTTTCGATGCATTACTGAAATCTAATGTGCTGGTTCCTATAAATGGAATATTAATGAAAATGAGGAACTCAAGGATCCATGGAAAAGAGAGATTTGGAGGGGTGGTATTATGTCAAAGGAATCTTGGTTTCTGGCATGCAAAATGAAACTCCAGGGAACACAGCAGGGAAATCTTTGGGAAGTGCCAAATAATGCCCAGGGAAAAAAAGCTGGGTTAGCATTTCCCTCTGGCTGCTAATGCTGAAAGACACAGAAATTAAATTGGAGGAGGGATCTGAAAATTTATGGAGTTCTGCTTAGGACTGACCTTGTAAAATAACTAAGATCAAAGGAGAGAATGTACAGAAAAGAATTAATACTCCTTTGTGGAAGTCCAGATTACGTGCATCCTTTGGGTATTGAGGAAATTAGCCCGAAATACCCCCTGGAGCACTGAGAATTTCCTTGGGAGAAGCCACGTTTTCCTGGGAAGGTAAGCAAATATTAGAACAAAGGAAAGAAGTCACAATTTTCAGAGGACAGAGGAGCGAACCTGGTAATTAAAGATAATTAATTTTAAAGGACTAAGGCTTAGCTCACAAAAGGCATTTACAGTAGAACTGGGGCAGAATAGAGACAGTTGGTGTCAGGAAGTGTCATCCTTCTGCTTTCTGCCTGGATGTGAAGAGGCAGCAACAGCCAGTGCTTCCCAGGGCTCCAGGAGGGTTTGTCTAAATCCTGGTCTCTTTTCATACTCAACATTGTTCTACTCTATCACAGTTTATCCTCTGTTTCACACCCTGCCCTGGGCAAGATCTGTAGTTATTCCAGGTCCCCACTATACAAAAGGAAGCCCAGCTATGCTCACATCATCCCTGATATCCACAGTGCTTGTCCCTTCCATCGATATGGATCTGTGGGTGGCCAAATTATCACCATTCCCAGAAGAATTCAACATCACCTGGCTATAATGTTAAAAAAAAAAAAAAAAGATTATGCACAAAAAACTGTATAGAAGATCAGGTTGTTGTTGGGGTCCCAAGGGAAGCTGGTCAGGCTGAAAGAGTTTAGATGGGTTGGTGGTTTCAGAAGAATTGGGACTGAATAGTGGGATAAGTAAAGAGGCAGAGAGTCCAGTAAAATTTAAGATTGCTTGTGGTAACCAGAGAGTGAAGTGAAAAGAAAACCATAATCAGCCAGACAGGTGAGGGCATCCCCCACCAAGTAATCAACCCCAACAGCCAGAATGAGATTTGCTCACTCACAGGCAGCTGTTTGGGTTGCTCTACATGCTTAGTAAGGATGAATGTGAAAACAAGGCTGAAAATTATGCATATGTTCATGTGATCCTGACAGCAGCAGCTTCTCAGTTAGCTCTTGACTGAAATGACTGATTTTCCCTGTGAGAGAAGTTGCCTGTGTGCCCAGGTTTCAGAGCTGTCATGTGTGACAGCCAGTCCCGTGCCTAGGAAAGGGTGAGCCACCAGTGGAGCCAACAGTCCTCACTTCCCAGGGCCCTCTCCGCTCATATTCAGAAATAATTGTCATACTCTGCCTAACTGGGATGTTTGAGATCATTTTCTTCTCTCTTATTTTCAATAGGAAGGTTTTGAGAATGAACACTTAAATCAGCTTTGAGCCTGCCAGCTCTAACATGCTTTGACTTCATCTAGAAAGAAACCACCATTACTATACTTAGAATTTTTCAGATATATTACCATACCCATTCTTTCTAAATAAAGAGATGGACAGTCACTCTAGAGCTGGTTAAAAATTCTGAATCCTGACAGGAGGCAAAGAATCTTGAACACTTGAGCTTAGTGTTTAAACCTTGGCAGGACAGACCTGTTTTCCTTCATCCAGGTAGAACCACTTTGGGTTTTTCCTAGTCAATACCATTTGGAGCTATAGAACCCATCTAGACACAGTCACTGGCATTGAGGTTGTGGATTTGAGTGAGAAATCTAAAAAAAAAAATAAGCATAGAAAATAAGAGCAGTAAAAATGAATCATATGTTAAAAGTCCAGTTAAGTTGCGATTGTGGCCAGTCAAAAATTTTTTGTGTCGTGGTAATTCGGAGGTTAATTAGGACCTTCAGTCATGGAATAACTTTCACTTTTGTGGTAATATTATTCTGAATCCAGCTTGCATTAACACTAGCTAACAAATTGTGAATGGCAAACAGTAGCCATCAAGCAAATGGCACCCAACAAAAGCAGATGAATCCAGCCTGGCACCAGCCTGGCAAGGGATGTCTGAGAGAATAATCTCACCAGGGCAGATTTGCATGCTCAGGCCCCAAACTGCTCTGGCTGTGTGGATGTGTGATGACAAACTGACAATTGTGCCTGAAGAATATTCAAATTCCAGCATTTCAGGAGCAAAAGAACAACCTGATTATGGTGTAGGAACAAGATTCAGAGCTGGAGATGGAGTGAAATGTCATTCAGGAACTCGGATAAAACAGGATGTTTATTTTCTGAATCACAAATGACAGCAAGATTTCCTTAACACAATATTCATGATTTCTTGGAATTACTCATAAAACAGAGCTCAGAAGAGTATAGGCTGCAAAATTATGTATCATTCATGTAAATTTTCCAGATATTATACTCAGGTCATAAAGCATAATGCCAAAATAAATAGAATGGCAGTAAATATCAGAGGCATTTGTTAGTCCATGCTGATAATTAGAGAGTTTATTCCCACGAGAGCTGAATTGCTGTAATGTATGCAAGCAGGATGTTTGAAAACAGCCCTCTTAATAAATGCAGTTGACAGAAAATACACTGCAAAAAGATTATTGGCAAAGGCATGTAAAGTAAGAGGTTTGGCAGGAACTTTAGGAACACAAATGTGCATCACTCGAAGGGAAAGATTTCTGTCTGGGGAACAAGCTGTCTCTGTAAACAGGATTATACCCAGAACAGGCATCTAAAAAACATGTATGAATCCCCTCAAAAAGAAAAACCTCATCCAACAGAAACAGGGGCTGTGAGGAATATTCCAGGGGCAGTTTCCTCAGGTTGTTACTCGAAACAGTTAAAATTGTCAAATGAGTTTTATTAATTTTTGAGTTTAATTGTTTATTTAATTGTTGCATTAACCAGTCACTTTGCTTCTCTCTGCCCATAACAGATGTTCATTATAAAAACTGAATACATTAAGATGATTACATTATTCAAACTCTTTGATAATTCATTTGTATTAAAACCATAAGACTCTGTTGACATTTCCCTAGGGTACATTTGGTGAGGTTAAGCAGGATAAATGTCACAGTTAGTAATGCTGTTAAGATAAAAACCTTGCAAAGGAGCTACATATTATTTTTCTGCTTCATGGTCCTTAACAGCAACTTTTAGAGCTGTATTTCCTTTTTAAATGATGCATTATACCTTGAAAAGTAAAATAAAATTACCTAAAATTATTAATCTTGCTCATTTCCTCAAGAAAAAAAAATGAATAGGAGAAATAGTAAAGAAGTGTGCATGTTTGGTTTTTTTTAAAGTTTTAAAAAATATTGTTATGCAGAAGTATAATGGCCATGGGGAGATGAGGTATGGAAGAATATGTCTTAAAAAGAATGAAAGGTGTGTATTAATTTCCATGAAAACACTTCAAAAAAAGGAAGTGAGCCATAAAATCAGTAAGATTCGGAGAGGGATCTCAAATACAGCCCATATATCAATATTTTGGAAATATCTCGATACAGAGCATCGTGTCCTGGAACTGGAGGCAAGATGAGGTTGGGATGAGGTCCATCATTTCATCTTCTTTCTCAAGCCAGGGCTAAATACCAAGATGAATTTCAAATAAATCTATACCCATTCCATTTCTATTTGTAAAGTTCTGGAAGGAAATTTGGGTTGGTCACAGATTCCTTCAGGTTTGAAGAAGGGGAAGAACTTGAATGGATTCTTTATTTTGCATCCTTTCTTTTGTCCTTGGAGCCAGAGCAGGACATGCAACTTCTGCCTTCCCCACTTCTCCCTCTAGAATATTCTTGTGCCTGTGAGTATTCTCAGACATTCCCTTAGTTTATGCCTTTCCATTAATCCCAAGGTGTTGCTCAACCTTCAGTGAACTGGGATTATTGTAGCAGATACTTCTTGATGTTTCAGGTACTGGAAGTTTTTCTCCAAGCCTTTATTCAAACACATAAAAAGGTAATTAAGTATATTTTATTAAAGAATAATTGTAGCAGCTCCAGTTGGAAGAAGAATAGATGGATGTAGAAGAATATTAAATGTTTTGCTTATTTTTTTAATTCAGGAACATGTACATAAAGACAATAATGAAAGTTAATTTGATACTGCTCAGCTACTTCTGAGGGGGTTTTAGGTTTGATCTGTTTCCCGTGTCTGGGTCATCTCCAATAACTGATTGAAAAATTAATTATAAATATTCCTGATTATCAAACAAGTGACAATTTTGCTGTTGTCCTTAATTACAATATCTTTGACTAGACTGAGGAGGAACAAAGTTGGTCCTGAAAAGAAATTTAATTATTAATAAAAGTACTCATAATGCATTCTTTGTGAGAGGAGAGCCACAATGCCAGAGGTTAAAAACAGGACCAACCAGCTAAGAAATAAAAAAAATTACATCCAGTAGTTGTACCCTGAAGGATCCACTTGGATTTGCTATGCATTGTCTTAAAATTTTTAAATTATTTATTTAAAATTTATCTTTTTTTCCTCCCACATGCCAGAGTGAAAGGTGACTGCTTATAAATTATTGGGTAATTTTAAAAATTACTGTTAATTTCAGTCGTTTTTACAGATGTCCAAATGAGAGGCTTTTTAAGTTCTGAAATTCACTATTGTCTTGTATCTTAAGCATAAAAACAACTTATTGTGCAAACTCTACAAATGATTTTTTTTCCACAATTAGTTCTTCTGTTTCATGCAGTGAAATGAGATTTGGGGTTTCCTTTATTTTCTATTTATTTCATTTTATTATCTATTTAGTTTTTTTACTAACTGTGTAAGAAAGGAGATTTGCCTGTGAAATATTCTGTTCCTAAAATTAAAGAAGCCAATGATCAGTTTAAATAATAAAAAAAATAGATTTGAAGCATTTATTTTATTTTAATTGCACTGAGATCCAGGATTTTACCAAAATTGTCCTTTAAAATACCTCTATATTGTAGATGATTGTTTTATAGGTATAAAAAAAGAAAGTGTTTGGCTGTTCCAAGGCTTCCTGTAGCATTTTCAGGGTGAACTCTAAATCTCTCTTGAAGGAAATCAGTGTTTGAAGAAAAGAAGATTTAGAGAAGACTTAATGACATTTTAGGAGTTAAATCTGCATTGTAAATAGACATGTTGTCATCTGTGGGGGCCCTTTAATCCATGATGGTTTTTAAAGTTCAATGAGTTGCAAAACAATGAATTACAGTGGAAACTATTTTTCTGTTTTGCTCAATCTTTTGTTTCACCAAAGAGAGAAATACTTCTTCTGGAATGAAGAAAGGGAGAAAGTGATATCTGCCTGCTCAGTGAAGCCTGGAATTCAAATGGATTTCCACTCCAGCTAAAAATCAGTTTATTTTAAAGAGGTTTCTTTACGCAAAAATATCATTCTATAATTCTGGGAGAGCAGGTACAGAGCAGAGACCAAGGCTTAGATTATGAGGGTTTATCATGTGTGTTGAATGCACAAAGCTGCTCTGATTAAGTCTGATTTCAGTGGGGTTGTGTAATCATCAACATGATTAAATTATCGGCTTGTTTAAGTAACTGTTGTGGAAATGCCAAAAGGAGAGTGTGTTACAGGCTATTTTAAAAACCTTAGCAACTTGCAGAAAATCTTCCATATAAAGAACGTTCTTCCAAGGACTGAAATAGGAGTGTAAACCTTCAGTGTTTTTCTTCCACATTACTGCACATTTTCAAAGAGTTAACAGGAAATTTGTCAAAAAACTCCTCAAGCCCCATGAGTGGACATTTTCAGCTCCATATAAATTTTCCAAAATTACAGGGGGGGAACAAGTAGATGAACAAGATGGAGAGTTGCTCATGGTCACCTTCCACAGGTTTCCCTTCCTGGATTCCTGTGCCTTTGTCCAGAGGTAAGAGCTGCTCCTTTTGTCTCTCACAGGCCTCTGCTCCAGATCCAGAGCCCGTGTTCCTGTTCTACATGGAGATGTGGGTCCTCCCACCCACACCTGAGCAAGGCCCCTTGGTTGCCCTTTCCTAGTGCTCACTGGAGAACTTGAAGCAAAGAATGATTTGGCTCAGAAGGGACCTTATTGCTCAGCCAGTTCCACCGCACTACCCATCCCATACCCCCATCCCACCACACCAGCCCTGTCCAACTTGGCCTTGGACACTTCCAGGGTTAAAGGGAACTTATAGCCATGTGTTAATTCATTAGGGTTGCACTCCATGTGCCAAACATTACCAGTATTAAGCATCCATGCCAGACCCCGAATTTCCAGATGTCCATTCTGCTTTCTCCTGTCGGTAGGTTGTAGACCAGCAGCAGTAGAAACTTTCCTGAGGAGCAGGAATTTTGTAGATTATTTTAATCACAGAATGAGCCCCCACGGTAAGTGAAATGAATGTTGTCTTTGAAATATCCTCATGCATGGTTGCTGTTAATGGTGACTGGAGGTTTATCTTCCAAACAATAAGGCGTTTCCCAGGGTGCACCAAACAGCTTTATCAAACCCCTTCAGCCCAGGGGCAAAGCTGTCCAGGGCAATCTTTGATAGGAAGCTTGGGTGGCACAGCAAGACGCAGTGGGGGAAATAAATGCAATGCTAAATACTCACCCCCCACCCCAGCCCTACATAGACCTTGTGTTTACAGGTTGTTTAATTTTAAATCTTCTTTCAGCATAAAAGCACTACAGGTTTATCACTAACTTCTGCCCCCTTAATAATTCATTTGTGCTGCAGTTGTCTGGGTTTAATTAGCTGCTTCTGCTTCGGTGTTCCCATGTCATGTTGTCTCTTTCATTAGATGTCTCCCCTTCATCTGTGTTAGATGTTTGCACATTTCCTTGCTTTAAGCAATGTGGGCTATAATTGGGATCTAAAGTTGGAACATGTCTTCAGTTACCATTTTGTTAATTCCCTTTATTTTCCTGTCAAAACCGTATGTTATCATGGACTGCCAATGAAGTGGAAGAGGAGTCAAAGGTAATCCACATCAGCTTTTTTGCTTCTGGCAAAGGTTTGTGTCTTCAGACTTGTTTTCTGTTATAAATGTTCTGTGAAAATATCCAGACTATTTTCAGGTTCTCTTTTCACAGAGACCCTGCACAAGCATGTTACAGAATGCTGGAGGCTTTTAAGCTTTTAAAATCAAAAGTATCGATGACACAGTTTGCTCACGTTCTCTGCAAATCTTTCATCGCTCTTTTTCCTGTCACCTATAAATTTAATTTATTTTTTTAAATAATATTAAGTTGGCATTGGAATAGTGGGGAAAACTGAGCTGAAATCTTGTTAAAGTTAGGTTAAAAGGAGAGAAAAGAGAAGGCAGAAATATCTGTTTGGAAGCTGGAGAAGGTGATGGAACACAGGAAGGGCAGTCTCAGCATGCAGGAATGGGCTTTGTTTTCCATTTGGAATGATTCTGGGGCCAGATCATGCTTTGATTTTGAGCAGTGAAATTTTCAGATGAAAAGATGTGGAGACAGGATGTTCTGCAAAGCTTTGCTCTTAGGCTGCTGAAACTGTGGAAGATTTAAATAAAAGTGGTAACCGAGAACACCCTTGTTTAATAACTTAAGGGTAAAAATTATGTTTTACTCTGAAATGTTTGGTTTCCTCAGCCTCTCAGGCAGGATCTGTGCTCTGTAAATATTCCTGAGGTTGAAAAGCAGCTGAGCACTCAGTGTCAGGTGCAGCCCCCAAAGTCTCTTCTGGGCACTCACAATCCCACCCGAGGACTTGCTCATTTTGACCAAAGCTCCTTTCAGTGATTCCTCTTTTTCTGTGGTTTCCAACTCTGTCTTCTTCCAAGGCTGTGACAACAATCCCTACCTTAGATTTGGTTTAAATTCTTCCCAACAACAACTCCTATCTTGATAAAAATCCCCCTGACAAGTCAATTCCTTACATCTTTATGGTTTGTCTGAGTTCTGTGCCCCCTGAGGTTCTGCACAGTCCTTTACCCTCTTTCAGAGTCCATGCAGTTGTTTAATAGAATTAATGAGGGCAGTTTCACCACCAGGTTCTGCTGCCAAACTGTGAATATGAAAAAGGCATGATTTCTGACTTTAAAAAAAAAAAAAAAGAAAAGAAAAAGACAGAGAAGTTTCTTAAATCAAGACAATAGGAAAGATTTATAGGCTAAAGAAGCTGTATAGCATGGGAGCATTTTTTAATTTCTTAAAAAGGAAATCTTAAATTGATTCTGGTTGAATTGACTGTTTCATTCCAAGATATTTATAGATCAATTACATGAAGTTTTTGGTTCAATATTAAAATACAAAAGGATAAAATAGGTGGCAATGTCCACATTTTAAACTCTGATATGCATACTAAACTCTTTCAATGGAAACAGTTTCTCTGAGATGGACAGTAACCTCCCTAGAGCCAGCACTGAGGGCCAAAGCATAAAAATCTTGGTGCCAGAATCCAGTAAATAATTCCTTGCAAAATGTTGTTTTCAGTATTTTGTCAGGTAATGTCTTGACTCAAAACTCCAGCAGGAAATGAATGTAACATAGATGATGGTAATATATATTACCCATTAATGTGCTTTAAATAGCATCATCAAATCAGCCTTTTTATAGGCCATCAATGCATAAAATTAAATATGAGATTTATTTAGAAGGAAGAATTCATCTGTTGGTGAACCAAAAAAAAAAAAAACCGAACACAGAAATGGGGTGAGAAATAACCAAGACTTTGTCTTAGTTATATATTATAGCACGACACCAGATTGAATAAAGATGATTTCCACTTTTCAAAGCAGGAAATTAAAAAAAAAAAACCAAAAACAAACAACCAAAACAAAAACAAACAAACAAACAAAACCCCCAAACAACAACATAGTTAATTAACATTATAGTTAAAATGAGGCTTTAAAAAATACATTCGGTGGTTTGGGGGAATTCACTTTTCTTTTTGTTCATGAACCAGAAAAACTTTTTCAAGTTTCCCATGTATATTTACACTTATACATACATAAGAAAGTACCTCAAATATATCTATATATATGCTATAAATGGATCTGTGACCTGACCCCATGGGCTGACACAAACCCTTCTCCTCTTTGTGCCAGGACAGGAGACTGGCACAAATTATTGAATGTGGGTTCCAATTTAAACCATTTTAGGGATATTTTTATTAACCTTCCAAACACTCAAAGACACTGAATGAATGGCACATAAATGTTACAGACACAGCCAGAGCTCAAGTTCCAGAATACTTGTTCATATTCCCCACTAAACCAAGGAGTTGGGTTTGGGTATTTTCCTATGTCATAACATCTTAGTTTAAAAAACAAATAAAAAAAACCCCCAAAACACCACAACCCTTGGGAAATAATATTCCTTAAGAGCTATCCCAGCTAGAACAGAGGAATTGGAAAACACTTGTTTTCAAGCAGTTGGGTTTGAAAGGAAGAAAAAGAGGCAGTGGCAGACAGGGCTTGGAAAAAAGCAGCACCACAGAGGTAGGAATGAAGAAACCACTCTGGGGAAAGGCTGTAAAATCCATTCTGTAAGGCAGTGTTTTGTTCTGCTCCACTTTCCATGGACACATTTAAATAGATGCTGAGATTGTTGCTGTTATGGAGAGAGAATTCCACCAAGATCTGTGTCGTTACAGCAGAATTGCAGCTGCACATCTGGGCTGGAGCAAGAGCTGCCAATAATGCCACAAACTTGGGGTTGCACTACTGGATTCCTTGCTCTGGATGGTCAGGGAACCAGCAGGAGGGTGTCCTGGCAGCTGGACAAAGAGAATAACTTTGGAATAAATAATTTTTTATGCATTTTCAGATAAACAGAAGGATAAACAAAACAGGTTGGTTACTGAGGTTTGTAATTCCAAAAGAGCAGACTGAGAAACTAATTAGTGAAGTCAAGATTGAAGTGCCAAGGGACTGAATGTGAAGGAGCTTTGGAGTCTGCAAGCAAGGCTTCAAAATCTGTCTGAACTGCAGCACGACTAAGGAAGCAGCAATTTGCTGAGAATGGAATTGTCTCTTCAACATTTGTTTGGAAACCCAATGGGGTGGAAGATGGCAGCCATCAAAAAGGTGAGATGGAATTGGTTTTCCAAGAGGGGCCTTTCTTCAAGGGAGAATGGCAATAGTGCTGCCCCAAAATCAGGCCAAGTTATGCTTCACAAAGGACATCTTGGGTACTGGATATCAGCCATAAAAATAAAAATGAAAGAAAGGAGTAATTAGTTTGATGAAGCAGATAAATATGTTCATAAATATGATTTTCCAAATTAATCCCCCACATTTTTATGTTTTGAACCTAATTTGTGTGAGGACAATGGAGTTATCCAAGGCAGATTAGGAGCAGGTGTGAGCAGTCAGTGCCTCTTTGGCCTCAGAACAGTGTTCAGGCTTCCTTCTGCCCTCCCAGAAATGCAGAGCTGTGACAGTCACAAAAATAAACTCCTGGGTGGTCAAACAAACCAAACAAACCCAGACATTTTTACAGATTATTATTACTGTAAAAGAACAGCTGTTGGAAAGATTTGTGATGTGCTTTATGTATCCTGATGATTAGATGAATGATTTGTTTTTACCACTCTGTCATTTATAAGTAGGTTTTTTTTATTTCAACACACAAGAATTGCTGTTAGAGGGTCTTATTTCTTAATTTTTTTTCTGATCCCTCTGGGCATAAGTGTAAAACTTGATGGGTTCTGAAGTCACCATGCTAGGAAAAAAGGCAGCTTAGCCATAAATACTGTATTGTAATGTAAGATGGGTATTCATAACCTACTTGCCTTGTCTTTACAACACGTACAAAGTACCATATATTTTGTCACACATATCTTAATCATGAAAGTAAGTTTTTAGCATCTCTTGTAGTGTGTTTCACCAATTCTGTGGATTTTCCCCTCTGTAGCAGCTGGTTTGGGGGTTCATTCTCTGCAGACTTACAGTCAGTTCAGGGAAGTTGGCAGGATCAGCAATTCCAAGCAGCTATTACAGATGTAATGGAAACTGCTGAAACATCCTCGTAGATCAGGTAGGAGAGGAATCTTTCATAATTTGGAATTTTAATATTTTAAAGCAGTATATTAAGTCACACATTATTCAAAGCACTCAAATTTATTACATTCAGGCATTTTCTTTCACTGCTATCAAATTCCCCAATAGCAGAGCTGCTGCTTTCAGACTCTGCTCAACAGAGCAAACCCCTCCTTGCTCTGCAGCATCCTGGGCTTGGCTGCTTAACTTTGGCCTCCGAGCCCACCAAAAACTTTATTCCTTTCAAGGAACCTTCAAAATTTCTGTTTCAAGAGGAAAAAAACCCAGTGATTAATTGAAGAAACTAAATTTCTTCAAGCAACTGGTTAAATCTCTAGAAAGTCTCCAGAAATGTAAAATAAGGCAATGTTTTCAGAGTTCAGATTGACATATAGTCATCCAGCTCTTCTTTCTGACACAGATGAACTTTCTGGCCTTGCTTATCAATGATGCTTATTAGAATATTCAGGCAGTATTTATTATTGCCTTAACCTGTGATGCTTTTCCTCAGGATTTATATGGTCCAAACTTCATGGAGGTTTTTCTTTATAATTAAAAAAAACAAACCAACAACAACAACAACAAAAAACACCAAAAAACCAGTAATTAAAAATCTGAAGTACACGGTTACCTGTAACATAATTTTCCACAGAGAGAATGATGAGTAAATGAGTTTCTGATGCTGAGACTTTATAAAGATGTGTTAACTCCAGGGAGCCTTGGTTTGCTGAGCTGTCTCACCTGTAGTCAGACCTCTGTGCTCCTCAGAAGTCCTTTAGTCTTTTAAACCCTGAGATCTCCATCTCCAAGGGTCTCAGATTTTCCAGGCTCCAAAGAAGTGCAGAGGAATCCTGCCTTGCTTCTTTCCTTTCCCACTTCTCAAGAATAAATAGAATAATTCTGGCTGTTTGCCCCCCAAATGGAATTTTGATGAAATTTAAATATTTTCACTCTTGATTTTCCTATTCTGGATTGGGTTCTTTTTAAAAAAGATACTTCTGCTTAATACTGAAGACAATGCTTTTGCAGAAGATGGACATGTGAATTTAAGAAATACCCTAATGATGCAGATGAGAATTAAAAGTGAATATTTTTGATGCCTGTTGAAAAAAAAATAAGTTCTACTAATTGAAGGCTTTCAAGAGATTAGAAGAAAAAAAGAACTATTTCTTTTTGTAAAGGTTTTTTAAAGTAGTTTCTACACAAGAAAAAGAGGTGTTATTAAGGTCCACTTTCTGAGTGGGGAACCACTGCTTAGAACTCTGCAAAGTATTGAGCAGAATCTACAGTGTTTTGGTGAAGGATTCATTGAACTGGCAAAATAAGCTGAATAGTAGCAAGCAGCCTGTGGTCTTTTGGGAGTGCTGATGGAGTAAAACAACCAAAGAACTTTCATCTGTATTAGCAGTACTGTTTTTCACTACTCTTCCCTATAATTCTTCAAGCTATATTTGAAAGGAATGTCCTGTCTATGCCCTCAAGATTCAGGGCTTTGCCCACCTCAGTCCAGCCACAACCACTTCCCTGCTGCCATCAATGCCAAGTCCAAGTAAATGTTCATCTGTGGACAAATTGGGCACAGGTCCTGATAACCGAGGGGGTTATTTTTGTCATTTCAACTCATAAGGAAAGAATTCTTCCTAAAGCAATTCGTGTCCTGTCTAGAAAGGGACTTTGAGTCCTCACACAAGCCGAGAGCCCGTGGTTGGCTTAACATCTCCACATAAAATTTAAAGTATTGGATGCACTTGACCGCGTTTACACCAGAATAATCACACATTTTGGCTAATTTTCTGTCTCTCTGTCCTGGACTAACAAACTTTGATTAATATTTCATTAATATTTGAAAGAATATTGGGCTACACAGAGGGGGGAAATAGTCAAGGTTGGACAGTGGCTTAAGCCATTATTGATCAAATTGTTGTTTATGAGTTTAATTAAGAGAGAAGAAAAAGGCAGAGAACTGTAGTTTGTAAAAATGGGATGGTTCTCATACTTGGTGCTGGGGCAGGAGTTAAATACCACAGGCCTGCAGTTCTGCTGCTGTTCTCACTGTAGGCTTTGCCTTACTGGTGGTGCTGAACGCTTTATGGGCTGCAGTGCAATCCTCTCTGAATAACAAATCACTGCTCTTTCAGTGCCAGCCCTGACCTTTTCCCACTGAAATTGTAACACATCCCCATAAACCAACGTCGACACGATGGAGACTCGTCTGCACCGCGACAAGGGATCCTCCATGTGGGTCCTTCGGGAGTGAGCTCTCCAGATGCAAATGGGTGACACCAACCTGCCAAACTGCCTGGAGAAAAAGCAGCACAGAATAAATCTGTGTTTGCTGGAACCTTCTGAAGATGCAAAGGAGACAGACCCGGCAATGAGCATCCTCAAAGGTAAACCCAGGAGGTTCTCTTCAAAGTGACGTTGCTGTCGTTGATATTAGTCAGAATAAATACTGAAATCAGGTCTTGCTTTAAAGATGTTGGTGCGTTTTCAGATCAAACTGCTTTGAGAGCTCCCCACTGGTCTACTCACAGCAGGGTTGGGGATTTTTGTGCAGTGAAATGTATTCTGGACAATGCTTGATTGCATTTTTCTCTCTGGAAAATTATCAGGTTTTCATGAAGTTTTTATCCACTTTGAACAGACACTAGGTATGGGAAGAAGTTCTTTGCATTGGATTTCTTAACTCTCAGATAATTTATTCTCTTCATGTAGTTGTTTGGAGTATGGATTTTTTGACAAGGTAGTGACTGTAGTTGTTTTATTTATTACAAATTCCAGATAGTAAAAGAAGTTCAAAGAAAGTGAGGGAATTGAAAAAAAGTCATATTAATACATATCTGTGATGAACTCCCAAACTTGTACTACTTTCCACTTACCCTCCTGCTCATGTGTGCACACAGACATATATTTTAAATTTTTTATATATACTGTGGAAAGAAAGAATCTGAATCTCTGAGAAGGTATGTGGAGCCAAAGGAAGCTGGAGTGGTGCTTTTCTCAAGCAGAAATTAATTTAATTGAAAAGAATATTTCGACTCTTCTTCCATATGGATTTTTTAGTAATTTCTGTCATTGAAACCACAGCCCACTAGTTCTCTGTGCGCCTTCACAACACTCTGTGTTGCACAGCACTCATGGATGATCTGTATAAGTTATCTGTGACTTAAAGAACTCGTGTGAGTTATGAAAAGTCAGTGAAATTTTTCCTTTTCCTTTTTCCCTGCTCCATCATGTCCTGCCTGCACTTAACCTTTCCTTATTTAATCCCACTTTAGTCATAATTGCATACTCTCTGCCCCATTCATTTGGCATCATTCAATTTCTGTGTGATCTTCCCATTTTGCACTATTGGAAAGTAATCTCACAAAAGTTTCAAATGTTTCTTCCACTTGCATTATGACACAAGAATAAAAAATATCACCAAGGAAACGGGAGACTTCAGAGACAATTTATTCTTTTAAGTCAGACCAAAGTTTAATTTAGATGAAAATCCTGCAAGACATAATTCCTCACAAAGTCAGTAATGTTCTTCTCATTACCTGGTAATGATAGTCTAATTCTATCAAAAGGAATTTTTAATAATATAGCTGCATGTCTGAAACTTAACAATTTAGACTGAAGATGACACTATCCAAAAGCTTATGAAAACACATTAACTGAAGCTGGAATAAATCACCAACAAAGAACATTGTCATTTTCTCAGCTAATATTTCACCCTTTTGGCCCCATCCCGATATAGCTTTTACGTTTTGAGGTAGTGGCACGTCAGTGACTGGCATATCCAACCCCACAGAAGGGCACAGGAGGTCACAGGGAGAAGTTTCTTCTACTTCTGATGTTCTTCCTTGTTTTTTTTTGTATCCAGCAAGCCCCATCCTGCTTTTCTGTGTGGTTTTGCCATAGTAAACCCTGTGTTACTGAGGAAGGTCTAATTCCTGGAGGTGGACAGGGTCCTTCATGCAGCATTTGTGTGTTGTCCATCACAGTGGGTCTCAGGTCACTCTGCTTGGTGACTGATGAAGCGCCATAAAGGTGGTCAAAGCTCACCCTCTTCAGTGGAGTCACCGGTTCCAACAGTTTAAAAGAGCTTTACTCTCAATTTCTGCTTATATTTGAGAGTAAAAGGAGTGTGCTCTTTTTCTTTCATTGAAATGTAGGAATACTTAAAAAAGGAACCCAAAACTTAGTTTGGCGAATGCATTCACAGCTCAAAAAATGACTGGATTTCAAATTTTTTGATTTATGATTCAGATTGTTAACTTACGTTATTAACTTCAATCACAGGGTATAAAATTTCAGCCTGAGTTATAAAAAAAAAATTCGTTACTTCCCTCTCAGTACTAAACACACTTGTAGAAACAGGGAAATATATTAAACATTTCACCTTCAGACTATTTAAGTAGTATTTGTACTTTTGTGTTTTCCCCTTTATTATTTTTTCTCCTTTCTTACAAGCAAAATATGGCAAGGAAGTTCCAGTTCTTCTTTGCTTTTTGATTTTTCTCCCATACATTGTGTGAATATGAAAAAGGCTGAAAGTTGAGCTTTCGTTTTACATTTTTTTAATAGAGAAAATAAGCTTTGTGATTCATCTTAATAGTGCTCTGCATATTGGCTACAGCTCAGAGTCAGAGCTGAATTTCCTGTAGAATCACAGTCATTTAACCTTAGAATTTAACCCATGAGAAGCAGATTCGAACAATATTCATTTTAAGGACTGAGTTTTCATCTTAATTTTGCTGGTAGTGTTCTATAAAATTAGATTTCTGCCAAGTCATTTGACTTCTATTTTTTAGCCTGTTATCCTGCCCTTGTTAGTCTAAATTTTGTTTGCTATTGTTAGTCTTCATCCATCCCCTATAGGAATTAAATAACTTATCTTTTCAGAAAGTACCTGCATCCTCTTGCAAGTGGAATAATCAGCCTGTTGAGAGTTTCTGTCCCTTCATTTCAAACTGGAATAATCAGCAGTAGCAGGAGGAAAGAAGGAAGGATCTGTTGTGGTCATGTCAGCACTTCCTGGGAAGTGTTTTGTAGGGTTTTGTGATAGTGATGCCTCTTCTCATATTCCTGTCTCAAGAATTCTTTGCTTGATCAAGGAATAATTCATGAAAGAGCCCAGGAGACACCAACTCCATATCTCTGAGAGGCTGCAGCCTGAACAGCTGCTGGAGCCTGTGGGTGGAAGGAAAACCTGCAGGACTGGTGCTGCCCTTCCTCCCCTTTGTAAATTCGTGTTTTCCGTCTGTTTCTCCATCATGACTGAGATGCTGCACCTGTAACTGCACAGAAAATGCCAGGGAGCTCTGGCAGCTTTCCAGGCTGTTTGGGAGAGAGCACAGCTTGGAGGAACTTGTGAAAAATGGTCCAATGGATGGACTGCTGGTTGCCTGTGGTGTAGGTATAAACTTTCAGGAGGTGAAATCCTAAACCAAAAATAGTGTGATGAAGCAAAACCCATTTGGGTTTTGATTGTTGTGTTAGGTCACTTATATTTTTCAGAAACAATTAGCCATCTTTGAATAGTTGTAGAACATTTGTAAGAAAAAAAATCTGAAATTTAATACTGGAAATTCAAATATGACACTTTTTTTTTTCTATTGCACCTTGTCCATTCTAATACTCAGTGGTTTATTCCAGTTGTAGGTTGGAAACTGTAGGTGAGACTTATCAGTTAATGCACTTTGCTCTTTTCAGCAGGACTATTGTGTGCTGATCTGGGAGTACAAATCCCAAAGAGCTCTGGCTCACATTTGTGCCTTGGGTTTGGTTTTACATGCTTTGGAGTTCCTCACAAGTTCATTACATTGTATTAAACCAGCCCTGATGAGAGATGCCCTGATGAAGGAGCCTTTACAGTCACTACACAAGATCTGTTTCTTCCCTAATGTCACATAATTTTGACACTGTTTGCTGATATCCACAATGCAAAGTCCTGTTGTGTTATAAAATATTCATTCTGGTTAACTTTTAACAAATAATACAGAGACTAAAATATACAACTATGGAAATAATTCAAGCAATGAGCTGGAAAGAGGCTTCTCAATCTCACTGCCCTTTCCTTGGCTGGAACAGAAGTGATTCTAACTTGAAGACTATCAGTTGTTTAAAGCTGTGAAAGTGAAATTAGGATTGTTCTAAGTACTTCTGGCAAAGCTGGGCCATATTTTTTTCCTGCAACAATGTCTGAGGCAGCTGGAATAAACAGGGTCATCTGAGGGGACAGTTGAGATGATGATCATGGGAAAAGCAATCAGAGAGATTTCCAATCATCCTTGATTAGTGGAGGGCAAATACATTTTAAAGGACGTAAATCTAAGAGGAAGTTTGTTGTGCAATGGAAAACTGCCTGGGTGGCAAGAGGTTTGGAAGATGGACTTTGGATTTACTCTGGTTAAAAAGCCCAAGGTCTGTGCCTGACACTCAGAGGATGTGGAGAAGCAAAACAGATGCTTCAGTGAGGGACTGGAATGTAAATCAGAGTGGGAGTGTTAATCTGGGCACAGCCAAGGGGAGTTCTGTTCTGAACAAATCTCTGAATTAGAGGAGTTAAACAAGTGGGATTTTCCTCTCACCCCACTGTGAATTGCAGGAAGTTTTATAATAAAACAGTTTAATCGTAACTAACATTAAATCTGGGGGTGGAATGTGCTGATTCAGCACGTTTGTACTGAATAAAACTCCATTTTTGTCGACGTCTCTTCTAATTCTCCATTATTTGCTTAATCAGCTTATCTTTTGCCTTTCTGTGAATTCAAGAAACAAAAAAACTTATCATTTCCATGTGATGGTTGACATCAGTAAAATGGTTGCCCTTCAATCCACAGGGCCACAAGTGAAGTTTGACGGGTTACTAATTAAACATTAACCCCCCCTAAACTCCACCTCTCCCAAAATTATGGGGAAACAACCATTTTTGTTCCATTATCTCAATGATCAACTTCTGCAATAGTATATATAAAAAAGAAACAGTGCATTTCTATTTTGTCCCTCTTCAGCCTTGGCACACGTTGCCTTTTTTTACTCTGATTTCTTTTTCAATTAATTATTTTTAACAAAAATAGCTGCAGGTACCACTCTGTCCTCAGCACTTGAAATCCAGAAGCATTGCAAGAGTTTGCAGCTGTATCTGTAATATTTTGAGGCCTGTTAGTGTTTTTGGTACACTCTCCAAGGAAATCTACTGTTCTTTTCACCCATTTTGGGGAACTCTATATTTATTCTCAGCATCATCAGTTCAGTGTCTGTTCCTTTTAATTCAAACTGGCTTATCTGCCTTAAAATAGTCTTGTAAATTAGATTATAAACAGCAAAGTGTGTGTTTTGGTCTTGCTTTCATAAGTATTTATTCCTAAATGTAGGGTTTGTTGATTTAAAAAGGTGTTGATTTTGGTTTGGTGTATTTGTTTTGTTTCAAAATGTCTCGTACAATTAGAAAACAACGGGTTGATAAACTTTGGATGTTTCTGGGGTTTGGGCTTTTTCATTTTTTTATTGGATTGCTTTGAATTGCTTGTTGAAAATGGCATTATGCTGGAAAAAATATTTAATATTCAAGGATTGGCCACCATGAGTCATTTTGAGGTGTAGTAACATTAGAAATGGGAGATTAATGAGTAAAATAATATACATTATACACTTTTGCTTAAGGGTGCAATGACATGAAGAAAGGTTAAGATGGAAGAATCTAAATGAAAATGCATGAGTTCTGCAGCTTCCTGGAAAAGAATGCCAACAGAATACTAAAAGCTTTTTTTTTCTGAAGCATCATGTATTTCTATCCCCACTAAAAATGTCTTTTCCTATTTTATTTCAATATTTTAGAATTAGGAAAAGGCTTTGTGAAAGTACTGTTGGGTTTTTTCTTGGTTGATGTTAGTGTTGGAGTTTTTTGCTCTGACCTTTTAAAATACATTTGTCTTTATGTTTGTGTTTCCATTTAATGTTTTCTGGAGAAATAACTAAAATATGTCCATCCAACTAAACTATATCTATCACAAATCCATACCTGGTTAGTAATTCCTGTCTTTGTCATATCTAATCAGCAAAATCAGCTTATTAAATGTTTGACCAATGACTGGAGAGTTTTCATTTGTTCAGTTTCTAGACAGGTGGCTTCTTTTAATAGCAAAATTAATAACATGATACATGATTGTGAAATGAAGTATAAATTTCAGACAAAATTGTGTGTTTTAAGACAGGCTGAGGAGGAAGAAATGGCATAGCAGCATTCCAGCCATTTTTAGCATCAGAGGACAGTCTGGGTTGGGAGGCATCTCTGGAGACCATCTGGTCCAACCTTCTGTGGGAAGGTTATCCCTGTCAAGCTGAGGCAGGAATATTTCCAGCCAGGGAGATTCCACCACTTCTCTGGAACTTATTCCAGTGGGTTTGGGTTTTCTTTCAATTAACTGTTTTCTTATTCCAGACCAATATTTCCCCTGGAGCAACTGAAGCCTCTTGTCCTCCATCATTCCAGAGCTACATTTCAGGTACTGGAAGTTTGTGATTGTTTTTTTTTTTCCCCTGAGCCTTCTTTGCTCTTGGGTGAACAAAAATTCTCTCCTCCTTCCAAGTTCTCCCAGTGTCTGATTGTCTTTGTTTCCTCCTGCTGTGCCTTTTCCCTTGTTATTGTCTCAGAAACTGGGGGAACAAAAGTGGAAAAAGGATTCCAGGTGTGACCTGGTGAGTGTCCAATGGCTTGGAGTGGTCACAGCCCCTCATCTTTGTGCCTTTCTCTTGCTGATGGACCCCAAGATGTTGTGAACAATTTTGCCTGTCAGGGTGTATTTCTGGCCAGCTCATTGTTCAGAAAAATCCCAAAGTAAACCCAAATTCCCAGCAGTAATGACCCCTTACTTTATCATATCCTAGGAGGTGCCTCCAGGTGTGCCTTTGGAGACTTAACATTTTCCTCTCTATGAAAAAAACCTGATTTATCTCTGTAAACCCATCTGAAGGCTTTTATTGAAACAACCATTACATTTCAGAGAATGTTATTTATACAGTCCCTTTACTTAGACTTGATAATTAATACAAGATGCCACTGGATTTTTTTTAATTTATTTTTTTTGTAGTGATTTTAAACCTCCTTTAGTAGTTGGCCAAAGAAAATGAAGATTTATTGATATACTCTATTTACCCCCTATTGTATGCAACCTTCACACAATAATCAATCCTGCCAGGACTGTGGATCTTGAGTCTACCACTCAAAGGTCAAAAGTGAGAAAAATTGATCCTCTGTTGTATATCAAGATATATAGTCTTTCTCCAACATGCCTCTCATTAACATTTCTAGAATAACACTCTTTTAATAGAGTTTTTCAGCTGAAGTCTCACATCCAAACTTTTTTTTCACCAGAATTATACCAGAATTTTAAAATTCCAGTTGGAAATCACAGCGAGCTATTTTTACTACGAGAGGAACCTGTTAGTTACAGAAAGAGAAATCAACCATTATGTCATTTGGAAGTTTTTACAATTAAAAGTTTTATTCCTGGAGGAACTGAAAGACAATTAAATGAAATGCTAACAACAAATTAAATGCTTTATAGGTCAGTCATCCCATTAGGTCTCTTTAGGGAAGCTGTTCTCATATAAAGCATGCCATAACCTATTTGCATAATGATTCTATCTTAACTGTGCCTTCTGCTCCTTTATGGTGTGTTGTTTATCCTCGTGCAGGGCTGAGAGTGGAATTGCAAAGAAGGAAAGGTGCTATTTATGGCAGACAAAACATTGCCCCATTCCATGGATTGTGCAGGACAGCACCCAAACTGCAAAGGTGATTTAACACACACAGACATCATTCTCCCCTCACTGCAGTGCCTTAATTGTTTGAATTATATGTACTATTGCCATCGCTGGGTTTGTCACATTACACTCACAAAAACAGTCCCAGCTTAGAACACGGGAAGCTTGGGAAAGAACACACCACGTTTCTAAAGACAGTGCTGATGGTCTGAGCTTGTTTGGAAAAGCAAAACCCTTCCCTAGAGGGTTAAACCATTTCTGAGAGTGCTCATCTCTGAATCACACTGACACCAACATTGTTTCAAATATTTTGAGGAGAAGAAATTTCATGAAATGAGTCTTGATTTCTGGCTTTGTGTTATAGCCTTGTTGTTTACAAGATTGGCTTTATCTCTGTGGGCAGAAAGTGAATAGCTAAAAGTCTTGGTGTGCAGTCAGAAACCTCTGTCATTATTTTATCTTTTTTAACTATACTGTTTTCAAAATATAGGGAAGAAACATAAACTCTCTTAAGTAACATTTGAACTCACAACAGTGACAATTTACTTGACCAGCTGTAAGGTGTTCCTAAAACTCATTTCCCAAAAACCTAATTTCATCTCTCTGGCTTATGTACAACCCCAGAAAAGCAATCAGGAGTCCCAACATTCAGTGTCCTTGTCCCTCTGTCTAAGCAGAGCTTCTTGGATCTCCACACCAGTTGCACATGGAAGGTGCTGGGGGCATCATTTGCAGGAATTGCTGTGATAAAGCCATGGGCTCACAAGTCCTTGATGGTACCAAGTTTCTTGCAGTTTACCGTCTTTACCCGATTAACTAGTCAGTCAGTTTTCAATTCCAACACAAGAGAAGCGAATCCAAGGGCTGAGCCTCCTCTTTCAGTGGCAGAAAACCCTTAGACAGGTTTCTTTATCCTCCAACCACACATCAGTGACAGGGAGCTGTCCTGTTACAGCTGCACTGCAGCACAGCCCCCTCTTGGCTTTTCAAGGTGTTCAAGTCTTTGAAGTGTCTGACTAATTCCTGAAATAGTTCTGCCTTTCTGTTTGGGAGTTCTCAGAAAGGCCACTCAGCAGTTCACAATAGCTTCAAAAGTAGATATTAAACAGCTTCAAAAGTAGGTATTAAATAATCCCTATTCACAAGTGGCTTTACCCAGAAGACTGATTGCCAAGAAGGAGGATCTTAATTCTAAACTTCTTCATGTTTCAGCATCACATTTTATGTAGACTTTCTGCCCTAGTGTTGATGCAATGAAGTCTAGACTGTCTTCAAGAAAGACGGTTTTAAACTCTGTTTTGGCATATGCTGCAAACTTTTGTCTCAGCTGTCTTGGCCCTGTGGTTGGAAATGCTCAGATTTGGCCCTGCCTGTGACCCTGCCCTGGGTTCTGTGCCAGGTCACACAATTAAACTGATCCTACTGGTTCTACTAACGAGGACTTTGGATTTTGCTTGGTAAGGAAGTCTTTCTATGCATGCAAACCTCTCCTGCCATTGGCATGAAGCCTTGGTTCTCTTTTCCAGACCCTGAGAGCATGACACCCACACTGCAGCCAAGCACAATTCCAGTTGGAAAACTTCAACTCTGGATACAGAAGTACCAGACAGAGCCAATATTTTTGTTGCTGTTGGCCAAAGCACTGATCTATCTTTATATATTTTGCCTGAGTAAGAGCATGGACTCCTCTCTGTACAAAAAGGAGCGGAGAATTGCCTTCTATCCTTTAACGAATTATTTCCTTCCAGCTCAATGTGTATTTCTCAGCAGGAGTATGACACTAAATGTCATGCAAATGAATTAAGCAATTTCCTCCAGAGACTGGAAATAACTTCCTTCTGTTACTGAGGAATTTCAAGGAACATCCTCTGGTGGACCTTAGCAAATTAAAAAGTGGTGTCTCAGCCCTTCCCTCAGCATATATCCAGTATTTACCTTTCCTCTTTGTAGTTCAAATGTTGGCTACAAACTCAGAAAGGAAATAAATCACTACCCTTTTTAGAACCAGAGACGATGTAGATGAGATTAGTGTATATATTTAAGGTGAAATGAATGTAGACAATTAACTTCTCTTCAAGTTAAGTGCACCAAAATGAGGCTTCCCTTAGTTCTTTATTTAGAGCACACCTGAAATAGGTCTTTGGGGTTTAGAAGGACCTCCCTGCTATGGTCCAGACTGTCAAAGAATGAACAGATTATCTGACTTGCTGTTAAGTGTCTCCAGTGATAGGAAGTCCTGCAACCCTTCCTTCTGCCAGGACTGATGTGAGGATTGGCTTCCCAATTTTGTCACTTGGGGGTGACCCTTTGTGTTCTGGTTCCTGAATATACAGATTTTTAAACCGTTTTAGAAACTCATAAGTTCCAGAGCATACCCAGTGTTTTATTTGGTCCGCTTTCTTTCAGAGGATTTCAGGTATTGTTGCTTATGAATGGAAAATGTGGAAAATGTGGAAAATGTGGGTGTCTCACGGGTAAAGATGTATATTTTTAACTCCCGTGTTTCATCATGAGCTGATGTGAACAAGCCTTAAGCTTATGATGCAACACTCTCTCTGTGCATCATGTTTAATGGAGGAAACTCTCTTTTTAGTCCAACAAACTCTCTTTTTAGTCCAACAAACTCTTTTTAGTACAACAAACTATGAACAGTGAGGGGAAAAGTGCTCTTTCTGGTCAACTACTTTCATGCTATTGAAGATAGAAAGGAAACATCAAATAGAAAATACTAAGTAATTTTTAAGTTTTAAAAAAGTCTCTCTTATTTACCCAATTAGATGTTCAGCATTCATTTATTTTCCCATAAATCCAGCATCATTTATGCAACTGGATTTTTGCATATTTATTGCACTACTTTTGATTTTTTTTTTTTAATGTGAGTTCTCATACATAAAACACTTGATCTTACTACAGTGAGGAATAAAGGGCAAAAGAGGAGAACAAATTTACATACAAAGTACAGTCTGAGGCACATTCTGCTGGATTGTGCATCTTCAAAGACTTTCTCTGGAAGGATCTTATAAACAAGATTTCTTCCAGGTTACAGTGATCCAAAACACTATGTGCATAAATTTTCCCCCACTAATTTAAAGCAGAGGATGTTTGTTGAAGCTGTATTTTATCCGCAATATACTGCATAATTTAGACAATTATTATTATAGAAAACATATCATTGAGTGTTGTGTTCAGTTCTGGGCCCCTCAGCTCAGGAAAGAGATTGAGGGGCTGGAGCGGGGCCAGAGAAGAGCAACGAGGCTGGAGAAGGGAGTGGAGCACAAGTGCTGTGGGGAGAGGCTGAGGGAGCTGGGGGTGTTTGTGCTGGAGAAGAGGAGGCTCAGAGGTGACCTCAGCACTGTCTGGAACTGCCTGAAAGGAAGTTGTGGCCAGGTGGGGGTTGGTCTCTTCTCCCAGGCACTCAGCAATAGGACAAGGGGACACGGGGGGCTCAAGCTCTGCCAGGGAAAATTGAAGTTGGAGATCAGGTAGAAATTCTTTGCAGAGAGAGTGCTCAGGGATTGGAACGGGCTGCCCAGAGAGGGGGTGGATTCCCCATCCCTGGAGGTTTTTAACCTGAGCTTGGCCTGAGCTTGGCCGTGGCACTGAGTGCCATGATCTGGTAAAGGGACTGGAGTTGGCCCAAGGGTTGGACTTGATGATCTCAGAGGGCTTTTCCAACCCAATTGATTCTTTGATTCTATATTATTATTTGCAGACTATAACAGCACATGACACTAAACAGAGCTCATGCATGAGATGCCATTCCAGAATTATGTCTAAATGCTTGAATTTACTCAGTTTGAAGACAGACATTTGTGTGGATGCCTTGAAAGTTTGTTATGGCTGATATAACAAAAAAAACTCCATTCTGCCAGGGTTAGATTCAGTGTTGTAACACTCAGCACTCAGAGCAGCACAGAAAACCACCGGGCTAAACATTCCAGATTCCCCTCTGCTGATACCAGCACTGCCTCCCTGCTTTTAACACCCTTCATTAAAGACCCCCCCGTGCCAGATGTGCCCCTGCTTAAAGAGCTAAAAATAACCTCTAAGTTGTTCCCTGGCAAAGGCTCAGCTGCCACAAAGAGGAGCTTATGGCAATAATTATTGTGCTGCCTTCAAGGTTTATGTTGCAATTGAACACACAGTTTGGGATTTCTGCACTGAGAATGGACTTGAGGCTTCTGCCCAGGGATGGCAGAGAAAAGTTGGGATAGAAAGGGAGAAAAACACAATTAATTTTGTCCAAGAGTTATACTTAAAGCAGAGCACAGACAGACAGTTTGTAAATCTGAAAATCCCATCACTTGCCAGCTGTAGGATGTCACAAATACCATGTCTGCCTCAAAGATACAGGAAATTCCACTTGAAATGTTGGCAGGAATCAGGAATATTCTGCCAGTTTTTTACTGTTACAGAAAGATAAATTGCTGTTTCTTATGAACTAATATGTAGGATGAGGGAGAAGCTGATATTAAATATTTTAGTCAGAGGAGGAGAAACAGGGCAAGGAATAAAATAAATCCTTACAGAAACTTTCTCCTGAGGATTCTTTTAACACAGAAACTTATTTGGAAGTGCATGTATACATTATATATGCAGCCTTTGAAGTGTCCGAGGCCAGGCTGGAGCAACCTGGAATGATGGAAGGTGTCCCTGTGGCACAAAATGAGCTTTAAGGTCCCTCTCAACCCAAACCATTTTGTGTTTCTGTGGTTTAGTCAGTTCTTTTCTCTTAAGTACCCTTGAAATATTGGTTGAAATTTAAGTCTCTTTTCCCTGTGTGCTTTTTGATCTATGAATGACAAGCACAGAGATTATCAGGTGTCAACCCACTATAGAACATCATCTATTCCAGGTAGTTCCATCTGTGTTTGTAACAACATTATTAAATGAAATGTTAGCGAAACTTATTTAATTATTAATTTTAATTAATTATTTTGCATCTTGTAGAGGTGATTTGCATTGCTGCTCTTCCGGATTCCTCTGCCCCCAGGGAAGATGTTTATAACTGTCAAAATATGAGTTTACAAGGTCAAGGAAAGAAGCAAAATGAAATAATTGTCAAATATAAACTTCTGTTTGGTTATAAATTTCTTTCTGTTCAGAGAAATTTATGTTAGCCCTTGTTGGCATCCTGTTCTGAGCAAAATGGTAATAATCTCCATTCTGTATGTTGGCTGTGAACTTGAGGTTTTTCTGCATATGCAATATTTATTTCATGAATAATTTTTATGATTCAAAGAGTGATGTGCTCCACGGTAAACACAAAGTGTAGGTGGCACCATCAGCTTCTTGGGCTGGCCTGTCTTTTCCACTTCCATCCCAAATGCATCAGGAATTCTCGTCCAGGTAGAAGAGTGATCTCCTGTCCCTGCTGAAATAGTCTCTGAGACTGTAACCTTCACACTGGACATTTTCTTTAATTCCTCCTTAATGAATAGTGAGGCCCTTCAGATTAGTCCTCTCTAGTGTCTTCTTTCTAAAGTAATATTTGCTTGTCAACTATTAGAAGAAGAAAATAGAAATTTAGAAAAGAAAAAAAGAAAAAGAAAAAGAAAAAGAACTTCTCCATGTCTCTCTCTACGTGATAAAATGGGAAGAAGCATCTGGAACTGAGTGTGAATTCAAAGGTTCAACCTGAGAATTCCCCTCTTGGCTCATTCCTGCCATTATCTGTCTCCCTTTGCTGCCCTTTTCCAGCTGAATCACACACTCTTCCCTTCTGGATTGCTGTTTTTCTCTCCTTCATTAGCTGCTAATGAGTTGAGATACAGAACTGCATGTCTTCTTTCTGTCTTCTTTCCTAACATTTACTGAGGTGCTGGAGGCTTCGTTGCTTGAATTTTTCTTGTTTGGAGGGAGGGCTGTATTTGAGAGGGAGAACTGGAAGTGACATCCAGCTCAATACTAGACATTAAGCATATATATATAATAAAAATTGATTCTTTTAAATCTTACAGTCTGTCTGCTTCTCTCTTCAATGCATCTTTCTTGTACAGAGCTGGAATCTATATGGTCTCATAATTTAAGAGTGATAATAAAGATAAGTGAAACTATTCCCTATTAATTCCTCTTCTGGTCTTGACTAGCATTGGGAATGATGATTCCCACATTCTTTGCATGTCCATTTACAGGCTGACATTTGAGTTATTTCCAAGAAAAAAGTATTTAGGAAAGGATTCTATCGCAAAGTATAAGTTTCATTGTTCTGGTGGTTTGTGGCTTTTCTTCTTTGCTCTCTGTTTTTCCTTTTTTTTCCCCCTTCCCAGTTTGATCGTCAAGGCAGGAAGGACAAAGGAAAATGAAGCTTTGAAAGGACAATTGTCTTTTAGTGTCTCCAAAAGGAAAAAAATAAGGAAATAAAGTTTAAGTTCTGGGACTTCTACAGAGAAAAAGTAATGGAGTCTTTCCTCAGTCCTGGAGGTAAGTTCTCCCAAAATGATTTCTTAATGAGAGCCTCAATAATTCCCCAAAAAGGACAAAAATAGTTGGCAAAAGAAGTTGCAACCACTGACTCTTTACTGGTAGAGTGCTCTGAAAAAATACCACATTTCAAATGCAGTACTCGAGATTATAACGGTGTTTTGAAAGACATTTGATTGATAATGTCTAACACTGTCCTTATTTTGTCCAGAAACTGTACAAAATTTAAAGTTAATTCAGTTTTTAAAAATATATACTGATACAATTGACTCTTCAAATGATCTTTAATTAGTGTTGAAATGTCATGGCTGGAAATTTAAGCGTGTTCAAAGGTACAACTTTAATCCACGTGCTGTGGCAGCACCAGGTTATGAATCACATCAGCTTTTTCAAACTCATCAGCAAAACTGAGTTTTCCTGTGAAGACCTTTTTTCTTTTCATGTATTTTTGGAAATATGTGCAAATTTGTTCTCCAGCAAATCTAATTTATGGGCACAGGTTTTTCTTCTCTCCTTAAACTTCATAAATGATTTTTGAAAGGCAGATTTTCTAGTGAAAATCAACGTTTATTATTATATATCCCCTACGTAGGAAGTGATGACATGTAGATTGTATTTGGATTGTTTATCCATGCATTTGGATTTACATTTTGCTTTCCAGTAGTTGTGTATAGATGTGAATGTAAATCCAAACTTTCAAGGGGTCGTGGACTGGAGTTGGACCAAGGGTTGGACTTGATGATCTCGGAGGTCTTTTCCAACCCCATCGATTCTATGATTCTATATAATTGCATAAAATAACATTTTCTGGGTTTGAGTGTGTGTTTTATACCTGGAGTTGGCCTTTTGTTGTAGTTTTTGTAGTATTTGTTGTATTTATATCTTATTGCAGCAGGGCCAGGATGGCAAAGGAGCAAACCTGGAGCTTGGAGAGGAACTTTGGGAAACTTCTTCTTCCCCAGGTAACAGCAACATTTCTTTCATGAAAGACAAAAGAAATGAGGCACAGAAGTCACTAAGTAGAACAGATTTGGCAAGAAGTGTGAAACTGAGTTAAAATAAATTGAATAAAGTGTGAACATGAGTATTAGAAATAGGAAATTGTTAGCATGGTGGCTGCTTAATTTACAGGCTTGGGTATAGATGTGCAGCAGATCAGAAAAGGAGTTGTCTGGGGAAAAATATGAGAGGCAAAGCTCAAGGAAATATATTAGAGGTCAAATTTGAAGTTCTCATATTAAACCAAATTGAAATGGCTTTAAATCTCTAAATAAAATGTATTTGCAAAAAAATGATGAGGAATAGTGCCCTGTGATTGCATGGGCTTATCTAAATCTAGCACATGTAAGCTCACTTAAAAATCATGGGCTTTTGACATCTGCACCTGTTATAGCTCAGCAGATTACTGGGAATACAAATAAATAAGTCCATGTGATTCTGAAAATAAAAGAGACAGGAAATTCAAAGATCACTGATTTGCCTTTAATTCCTAATGAGTCCCCAGAGTGTAGCCCAGGATTCTGTGTTAGGTCTGAGCCTCCCAGAGAAGGAAAACCTCTGGCTTGGGGAGCTCATTCCTATATTCTCTGCTTCCTTTCCAGGGTTATGCACAAAGCTATTTATTCAATAGCAGTGGTACATGTTTTTTGAATGTTCAGCTGCTCCTAGAAAAAATTAAAGGATAAATAAGAGGAGGAAAGAAATCTAATTATTGTTGCTTCTTTAAGTGGAATTCATGTTTCATTTTACTTTAATCCCACAAATTGCAACTTGCCATCAACTTGGGACTGGGCTGACTCATTTCTCGTGTGCAGAGAGAACCAAGTGTGGTACAAGCCACAGCTAAAACAATAAAAACCTTCTCTAGGTCAGTCATGAGGCAGCTTTCCAAAATACCTAAAGCAACTGTACTCAGCTAGGCAATAAAATGCTGTTACTACACAGCAACAGGCAGCACTGAGCCTAAAGCAGTGGAGTTGAATATTAAACCTTTCCCTTAGCAGAGTTTCAGTCCTACAATGTGATAATTTTCCATTCCATTGGCCATCCGTTCAGTTTATTTAATAAACAGTGCTGTGGTTCTGGCACGTGTTCGGGATTTCCAAGGTGCCTGTTTTTCTAGGAGGGGTCTAACAAGTTGGGACACAACCTTTCCATGGCTGCTGGGGAGAAGGTCTTGGGTTGAGCTGGCAAAATGCCAACTGCCCAATACAAAGTCAGATTCCCTCCCTCTGGCCGAGAAAAGGGAGAAGGAAAAAAACTAGAAACTCATTTAAACTTAAACTAACAAGTTCAGATCTGTATTTGCAGTGAGTTTTCTCTTGTGGAAGTTTTTGGTTTGGTTTCCCAACAAGACCAAAAGGACAAGAGTTTCTTCCTTTGCTCTAAAAAGTCTGTTTGTTTAAAATTATAATCAGTCTAAACTTCTTAATAAGTTTAAGCTCCTTTAAAATGCAACATTGCTGAAAAACGAGTGGTCTTAGAAGGTTTGGATGGTCTTTTGGCAGCTCAATCTCATAAAGTAATGATTTTTATTTAAAAAAGAAATAGTCATGTTGCATTCATTCATCCCCAGTTAATGGAATTTGTTTCTTTGCCCTTTCTGCCATTTAAATCTACAACTTGTTGAAATGCTTATGGAAACACTAATATTTTGTTTTCCACATTATCTCTCTCTCTGTTTTACATTCCTGAACATCAGCATAGTCAGGTCTGTGTCATTTAAGGCTCTGCTCAGTCAGTCCCAAGTCAGGGATGTGACCCAGGCCTGGGTCCTGCTGCTTCCCATGGAATTGCCATCGTGAGGCTCATTTCAATCTTCCCAGATTTACTCCCTGCTAATTAACTCTGAAATGCAGAGCACTGAAGCCTTTTATTTTCATATGCAAAAGTGAATGCTTCCATCAGTATTTATCCTGGAAAAAAGAGCCTGGGCAGCCAAGAATACTCTGTATAAAATATGCATTGAGTCAGAGCAGGGAGGAAAATCAATAGAGTTCTCATAAATTCTGTCAGCCCAAGGGCAGCAGTGACTGGCAACAGGAGCCAATGTATGAAGTGCTTTGTTTTGACAATTTACTTATAAATAAATTGATATTTTCTCAGCCTAATAAAGGAGCACTAAACACTCCAGCAGTGACACGTGGATGTCCCCTTTAACCTCTCCCTGTTGTACAAGAGGTTTAACTTCTGACCTGCACCTGTCTCTGTAGCTGTTTCATAAATGCCATCGTGTCCCCTTTCAGCAGCTCTAATTTACTGCAAGCATGAAAATACATGAATGCAGATGTCATCAAAATTTTGATAAACTGGGGCATAAAAAACAGAATAGAAAATAAATATAAACCAAATGGAGTTTGTTTAAAAAATGGCTGTATTTGCTACAAACAGATTTTGCTTTCAAAATCAGGATTTCAGGTTTTTTTTCTAAAAACTAAAATCTGTATTTCTAGTTAAGATACGTGGGCATGACTACTCAGCAGGAACATCCTGATACAGCCACTGTTTGAACTGTGTTTTTAGGGCAATTAATCCAATATTCTATTTATGTCTCCAGAAAGATGTGGATGAGATGGATTTTCATCAAGCTCCAGCACTTTATTTTTTCCAAGAAAAGTTAGTTATGCCTTTCAAGTCAAGGGAATTTTTCTACCCTTTGGTCCCGTTTATCTGTTTGTCAGCCATAGCTTGCAAAATGTAGTTTTCCTAAACAGGAAGAAAAGAATATTTTTATTTAGAGTTGCAGCAAATTTTCTGAGCAGCCACAGCTTTCCACAGGGAGTGGATGAATTCACTGAAATAAAATAGAACAACTGTAAAAAGGAAACAGTCACCACAATCAAACAGAAAGTGGCTCTGCCAGGGCTATTCTGTTCATAACTTTTTGATAGTTCAGTTTCCATTCCCTCAGTCACTGCCTTTGGTGAGGTCATGTAGAGTCATAGACTGGTTTGGGTTGGAAGGGACCTTGAAGTTGATCTTTGTATCTTCTAAAATACCTGGAGAAAATATTACATGTGGATACATAAATTTATAAATTGACTTTCTTTACTTCACATATGAGGAGTTTTTTGGTATAAGAGGTTTACTATATTTCACCCCAGAGGTGACCACTCTTCAGTAACTTGTGAGATGCCACACTACATTTCAGAGGGTTTTTTTTTTCCTCTGGCTGAACACTTCTGTGTTAATATAATTCTTATATCTCCAGTTTCAATCTAGGGAAAAGCATGACTGAAGAGGTGACTTTATTTTTCATTTTAACCTTTTTTGGAAGTGAAGAATATACGGAATATCTGAACATTAATTCTACTCTTCTGGTGTACAATATATAGGATTATTTCATTTTAATGACTGGAGAGTCTGAACTTATTTGGGCAAAGAGTTAGAAAGGCTGATAAGGAAAAAATAATTTAGAAACTGTAAACTTAGGTATTGCTGTAGCCATAGTTGTGATTGTGTTTGTATTCAGCAAATAAATTCATTCAAACTGCTTTTAGGTTGAGACTGTCAGAAAAGCCCCAGGAAGTCAGGAACCAACACCCCATTAAAATACATCTGATTTCCAATGGTATAAAGGCAAAACCTCCACATGTAAAGATGTGAAGAGAGTCAATGTTGAATTATTTATGGGGATTAAATTAATAAAGCTTTAATTTTGCAGTAATGGATGAAATTTAAGATATATTATTGGACTAAGAGCACTGGTTCTTGATTTCTGCCAAGTGCCATATGTTCTCTCAGTTACTGATATAATTAATTAACACCTAAGAGTTTGTATCCTTTTGAACAGTCTTTTCACGTTGCTCATTTGCTGGTGCGTGTGTGTTAAGTGGGATTTTAATGGGTATTACTGGACACTGAGCACAATTAACGGTAAAAATGACGAGTTTATAACTAAAACCAGATAAAAGCAGAAAAGCTTAAGTTCATATTCTGTGTCTCACAGGGTTTCCCATGGTGAGGAACTGCAGTAACCGAGAGTGTTTTAGAGGTGCTCTCTGGGAAATATTTTAGTTTTTGAATATTTTCTAAAGAAAGTTTCATATGTTATTTACTATGCAAATTAAAAAGGGAATTAAGCATACAAGATTCATCAAAATTTAACCAATTTACCAACAAGTAAATATTTGTCTAAGGAAGTTGTCTCTTGTGTGTGCTATATGTGGTGGAGCAGGACAGTTAAGGGCTGGAGATTTTATAAGTTTTTATTACTTAAAAAGAAGGAGGTGGGGAAAATAAATAGGAAAATAATAACCAACTTTGAGTATTTGTCCCTAATTTCTCAGTGCAGGACACATTTCAGCCTAAGCTGCCAAACTTCCTGGTTTTAATCACACCTTAAATTCTGACTTATTAAAGTTCTTCCGGCTTTGCACAATAACCCTTAATCATTAACTTTTAATTCACTGCTCTCTGTTAACAGAGGTTTGTTTTCAGTGCATAACCAGCATTTGCTGGATGTGGATCCGTAGAAATGCTTTTCTTTTACAGGGATGTGTCTTAGCAACCATGTGCTCTGCATTCCTTTGGGGCCACGGGGAAAGAAATTAAAGTTACTTTTCTAATTACCATAGTGCAGTTAGTCCACACTGACAAAGGGGTGGCTGTGCAGCTGGGACTGAGGGAATAAACCAAATATATCAGTTTGGATATAAAAGTAAACATTCCTTGTTCAGCACAGAACACCAGATGAATTGTCAGCACAATAATTATGTAAGTGTAATTAATGTTTAGGCTCGGGAGTCCCAGGAATGCCCAAACACAAATCTGTGGTGTTGTCAACATTTGTGCAAGGGCAGGAATTCTGAGGGTGCTGTTGCACATAATTAAGTCAGCAAGCTGCCTGCCTATCAGCTAAATAAAGTGATTAATGCCTCTGACCCTGGGAAATTTTGACAGTCATCTCTTGTGAGTGTAAAAAGGCTGTTTTATCAACAGGGGATTTTGATTTCGTGTTGCCTTGTCTATTGTGCCTTTGCTTTCACCTTGCTCTGCAGGCATCTCCTCCACCTCAGGCTTGCAACTTCAACCAAAAAGGCAGTTGTTAAAATGCTCATAATTAGATATATTCTTATTGCAATTACTGAAATATGGAATATTTTTTCCAGCACGAGCTCTAATTTTTAATATCTTGCCTTCAGATTGAATGTGTACACTGAGCTGCTCTCAGGAGAATTTCAGTCCCAAGTTTTATTTCCATTCGTTTTTAAAGAATACAAAAAATGTTATTTTGTTTCTGTTGGAATAGTATTTAAGTCTGGGACAGAGGATTTATGCTTAATTTGTTCATAAATCCTATTTGTTAAAGGTGATGGTGAGAGAAGCATAAAGGAAAGAGGCAGCTGGGGATTCCACTTTGTAGGGTGCTCAGCTGAAGGGCATTTCTGGAGAGGAATTTGGCAAATTGAAGGAAATGAAAGATGCTGGATCCTGAAGGCACCCTCATAGAGCTCAGGAGGAACACAGTCTTCTTGGGTTTGTTGTGAGTCCAGCACACCAGGAATAAAAGTTTGCAAGAGCAAAAAGCTTGAGAAGAAAAAAAAAATAGTTATGTGAATTCTGTTTGAAATTTATCCTTGGAGATGACAAGATTTAAAAAAAATATAAATATAAAATATAAAGACTGAGAAATGTGAAAATGTGAAATAAATTCCACTAATTGAATTTTCTTTTTCCCTTTCAGACAGTCTGTAGCCCTCATGCCAGGCACAATTAGGTCCTCCAGAATGCAAGGACTTGCTTTGGAGGACACTCCACTTTGATCAGCTCATAGCCAAGTGCTTTATTGGATTTAAATGCCTTCAAGTGGTGTGGAAAGTCACACTCACTTTGGGGCTCTCCAAGGCAGCCCACACAGCCCAGAAAATCTTCCTGGGCTGGGAACTAGAGGAACTACCCTGGCCACAGCACAGGGTATGGTGATCCCTCAGTGTGCTGTGCAGGGCAGGAGGATTCCAGCCTGTGTTCAGCTCTGGGAATTTTCACTCTGAAATTTGGCCTTACTTTAGCACAAATGGTTTATATTTTCCAATTCTGACAGTTGTTTAAGTATGCAACGACTCCCATCTATACAGCTTTAAATTAATTTCCCAATAATGAAAAGAATATACAAATATATCATTCTTAATTTCTGAGGAGGAAAATTATGTTGTGCTTATTGTTGTTTCAGTTCTGATTCAATTTGATTAAGAGGATCAGCTGAAATAAAGATACGACAATTTGAAATGAATAATCTTTCCCACTAACAGGAAAGTTGGGTAGTGATGCCAAAGAGCAGAAGAATAAATGTGACATAATGCATGTTAAATATTCTGGGTAAGTCAGGGAAGCAAATAGTTAATTTTTGGCATGAGGTGTTTGTGTGTCTGGCCATGGTAGAGCTGGGGCAAGGACCTGGCAGGCTGTGGTGCAGCTCTCAGAATCAGAACCTCCCTTCCCAAACCTCATTTCAGTCCTCTCCTGATCCAAAACTTTGTGGGTGCCACTGTAAGAATATGGGGGACTTGTTTTCTATGCATCAACATCACATGTTTAGTGGAGACCCAAGAGATGTAACACACTATGCACCTCTTTTTCCCCAATTTGGTTCTTGCTGTTTGAAATTCTTCTCTTCTCATCCCCTGGTTTTGGAGTTTTTTTCTCCCTGCTCTATGTGTGGATGGGAGGATATCCTTATTTTACAAGTTGTTGCTATGTATGTCTTTATAAATTCTAACAGTGATTTTGAATTATTGAACTTTGTCTCAGAGTTTAAAATTTGAGCAAGAGGCAGATACTACATAAGTTTGGGCACCAGTAATGCTTTTGAGTAGTTTTGTTATTACTGGAGACATTCCCTCTCCTTCCACACTGACCTCTTCTGACACTTGAGGTCTTGTGCTGGTCCCTGTAGAAAAAGCACTTAAACTTTCCTGAAATGTCATTCTAAAGGACACCACGTGGAAATAAAGATGCCCAGATGCTGCTGGAACTGGGGCCATCCCAGCTGGAAAGAAGGTCTGGAGATCCACTCTGAATTTCAATAATTGCAGTGCAGAGGGCAAAGCTTCAGGGGGAAAGGCACAAAATACAGGTAATTAATAATGAGAAAATATATTTGGATTCCTTCTTTTCAGTTTTTAAACTGTGTTCCTTTAGACATTATTCAAATATTTGGATGAAAGCAATGTTAAACTAGAATTTAATGTCTCCAACAGAGCTCAGTTATCTTCGTCCTTCTCAGCATGAACACACAGAGAAATTCCATCTGTGAACCATCCCAAACAATTCTTTCATTCATGTTTAAGAACCTGAGTCATTTCTCTTTGCATTTCAGATTTGAAATGTGAACTGAAATGTGTTTCTGTAGATAATAAACAGTAACAATGAACACTATAAATAATATAGTTGGCAACTCCACCAGATTTGTTGCTGGAAGCAAAGGTGATGCAAGGATATGACTGTTGAGATAAGCTACAGGAACATCCTTACCTGGTTGAGTTAACTTCATATTGCCAGGAATGACTCAGGAAATGCTTTGTGTCTTCCAAAAGAAAGCTCCATTCCTCCCTGCACAAACAATTGTACAAATACATTTAATCTCTATTCACCTGCTGGCTGGCTGTCAATCGCTGCAGTTCTGACTCCTGGGAAACTCTTTAGGACATTCTTGTCTGCCATTTATGTGTTCCTTTAGCCCCAAATTACTTCAAATATGGGGGGGTTCCCCTCCTAGCAGCGTTCCTTCCAAGATGTTTCTATCTCCTCATCTATTGCTTCCCTAAAATGCCATATGTCAGTATAGAAATGGTGCTAAATTTCCACCCATTAATATACACAGACGTGCATAATTTCTTAGCACATGTTCTCAGAGTGATGCTTGTTATCCTAATTGTCCACAAAATACAGTAAAGAATAACCAGAAACACAGCAATCCAAATGCTGAAACATATCTGGGAGAGAGTTTGCCAAACTTGGTCCTGAATAAGTTTTATATTGTATTCCAGGCATAGAGAGTGAAATGAGAAATTTATCAAAACCTGCATGGATAGAAAACATTTCTGCCAGTCTTATTTCACCTTTTATGTGCATATTCAGCACCATGTATTATTATACTTTATTTTTCACTTGTGTTACCAGGCTACGCAGTTAAGAGTTCATAGTTGCACAGCACAAAGTTCTGCAAAGGTATTAACAGTGTAGCACTGATAATTTCAGGATATCATCCTCTGGCTTCCAGATAACATACAGGATGATGTTCAGTCCGTATTTTTTTTAATCAATGATTGCAATAGTAAAAGCAGCCAACACAGAACAGAGCAGTGTTTCCTGAAGTTGATGCCAGTCACTCAGTAGAAATACAATGGGATGCCCACATTGTCCTTCCCCTCCATCTGTGTTTGTCTTCAGAAGAAAATAACCTCATTATTAACAGCTAATCCTGGCAGTGCAGACAGTGTATCAGCAGAGAGGAGCAAAGCCAGGCCATAGCTGAGAACTTCTTTAAACCTCATAGTCAGAAAGGATCCGAATGAAAACCACAAACCCCCATTTAAATCACACAAAGCAGTTTATCTAAGACATGCAGGAGATGCTTGATGTGCCCACCCTGTGAGGTTGGTGGTTCCCTTGGACATGGAGCACGACCTGAGCCTTGGGGAGGCAATGCCAGCAATGAACCCACGTGAGGTCCCTGCTCCACCACGAGGCTGGTAGGACTCTCCACAAGCAGGGTAAGTCCTGCTTTCCTCTTCCTTGGCTTTCCAAACATATCTAGTTTTTCTGAATGTTTGACTATGAGAATGCCCAGAGTTTACTGCAGCTTGTAAAGGGGCAGCAAATGGCACTGCACCCTGTTGTGCCAGTGTGGAACCAGGACACTCGTCCCTGCCACCCATCTCCTCTCCATGTCTTTCTCCACGAGGGCAACCACTGGTCTTCTCGGTTATGGTAAATAATAACAACCAAACTGACAATAACCAAAGGATAAGAGATAAAAAGTGATAAAGAAATAGAATCTTGACTCTTTGTGTTTAGCACCTCGTAGTGCTTCCAAACTGGAAAGGAAAAATGAGATTTTTTTTTTTCCTTTTTCTAAAAAAAGTAAGAAGTGCTTAAGAGCAAATACAAAATAAAACTTTGAATAAAAAAAATCTCCAGATGGTCATTAAATATGTTAAATGGCAGCTTATTTCGGCCCACCAGGCACCAAGTTTATTATTCTAATAACATCTTAAAATGAAAAAGATAAAGTCTTATAAAAAGAGGCTGTTAACTTTGATAGGGCTTAATCCAGGCAACTTTTAGAATCCCCATTAATGTGCAAAGATACCAAACATATATTGAGCAGCACAATAGTTCTCTCCTGAAGAGCTCTCAAGCAGACACTGCCAGATTTCTCCTTTGCATGAAGGTGCTTAAAACCAGAGACTTTCAAAGGAAGAGACAGAAAAACCCCTTAAAATAAAGCAGTGATTCATAGAAAAAGTCAAAATTATTTTGAAAATGAAGAAGAGCAGGAAAACCACAATTTGGAAAGGTTTGCAATCTAAGCTTTGCCATATATTGCATACATATGTTTTAAAGATTTTATAGATGTGCCACACACATATTAATAATATTAATCATGCAATAAAGTAAATCCTTCTTAACTACTTTACATTTCACAGTCTCTTACAAAGGCATCCAGTTTATGTGTAGTGGCTTGGAATCTCTGTATTCATTTTGGAACAATTTTATATACATATATATATACACACACACATAAATATACATATACATATATATACACATATATATACACACAATTGTGTGTATTTATATATATATATATATAAACACACACTTATATATTGGTTTGGTATGAGGTACATAAACATTATCAGGTTTCCCTTTAGGCTTTCAGAAATTGGAAGCAGAATCCTATGATCTCGGTCTGTTTAATTTATTTGAGAGATCTGGATGTGCAAAGTCAGAGATCCTGAACTGGAAAATCTCCTTTTCTAGAAGACCTCAAGTATCTCCAGTGTTGATTCCTCACTTTCTGTAAAGCAGTTTTAGGATACTCAGTTTACATGGAACTCCAATTACAATCCTAAGGCAATAGAACCTTCCAGATTTACATAGTTAATAAGATTTTTATATGGGTTTAAGAGTCTTGTATCACTTTTAGTGTATCCAAAGGAGCTTTGCTCATTTCTTTGGTTTCTCAAGCTAGACACGATTGCAAATTTTTCATATAGTCTTTATAACTAATTAATACTTTTTTATATTCATACAATGATTTAGTTGTAAAATGTTGAGTATTTATTATTTGGAAACAGTCGAACATGTTGAAAAAGTATTTAATTCATGATGACTCCCAATCAGTCTTTGGTTCATTATGTACATGTGTATCAGCTTCTATTAATGCAAATTAGGAAAATTATTGAATAATACCAAAGAAATTAATTTGATCACTTTCTTTCAAAGATTATTTTAATCCAGAGTCCACATTCTTCATTTTCTACCCTTGTTTTATTCATCTCACACCACCAAATTGAGCACCTTGGTCTGAATGATCATCACCCAGTTACTATTTTTTAACACTGATTTTCAAAATTATGTGAGAATCACAAAGAAAACTGGTGAAAAAATTAACTATTTCCTTTTATTGGGAAAGACAATTTTTATATCCCTTATGCAAAATAGCCCTAGAAATCATTAAAAAAAATCACTCCTCTAAAGAACATGCTCCTGTAAAACTCCAGATTTATAACTTGAGACGTCTTCTGCTCTTAATAACAATACTGATATTAAATTGTATATTAAACTTCACAGCTACATGCCTGGAGAAAAAATTAGTTTGATTAATAGTTTTCATGGCTTTTACAAGTGCAGATAGTGTTTCTGTTGCAAAGTTTTGTAACAAAAGTGAGTTTAAATGACTTGATATCAAATCAAAATGCAAGAACACAAAATTGCAGCTTTGGTAGCTTTTAGAATTACCTAAAAACTTAACAAATATTGAATAGGTGTCATTAAAGCAAATTCTCATTTATTCCACTTTCACATTCAGCTTCATTGTAAGTATAACTTTTTATATTTATTTTATATTTATTGTTTCTGATGAGTGTAATCTCAGTGTAATTGCCTTGGGGTGATGGCAAATGAAGGGAGGGATGGACCCGTTCCCAAAGTTAACACACGATTTTGAAGGTTTTCTTTCTTAATAATAGTTCATATTTTTCAATTGTGATATGGTTGGTTTTCATTTTCAAGTAGGAAATGTGTCAAATGTGGTTTGCTTTTTTTTTAAACTCACTGGGGCTTAGATGCAGCTTCATTTCTTTCAGTAGCTGAAACTTGTCCTCTTAGTCAAGTTTCATCATTTTCAAATAATGAAATCTTGCAGCAGTCCCATATTGGACTGGGAAGCAAAGTGTTCTGTAGCTTAGCTCTCAGGGTTGTGCAACACTGTTATCACCCCAAAGAGGGAGGAAATTTTGCTTATCTGAACTAGTCACATGTTGAGATTCAAATAGAAAAGTCACAAACCATAAGGGTATTATGGAAATAGCAAACAATACCTTATATCCTACACTGGGACTAAGTCAGACTACCTTAGCCCTTTGAAAGGGAGTGCAGGACTGGAAATTTATGTTTAAATAAATATATAAGGCATCATTCAAAGTCTGAGGCATTGGTAAGTGTCAAAACTAATCCTGCTCAGGAGTCAGGCTGCTCCTTTTGTTGGAGTAACACCCCCAGCCTCCATCCCTGTTCTCTGCTGCATCCTATCCCACTGCCAGGCTCTCCCATTGTCAGAAAATTGAATTAGCCCTTCTTTATGCAGCAAATAGATGCAGATAAATGTCTGATACTCTGCCTCCAGCAGTGGCTGATGCTGTTTGCTTCAGAGAAAATAAACCCCCAAAATGTCTCCTAATGCCCCTAAGTCCTCTCTGCAGTGCTGGATGGAAGATAAGGCGCTTCCTGTTGCCTGCAGGGCCCAATCCTGCCCTGCCTGAGCCCAAATGAATCTCCTCCCTGTTGCCTGCAGGGCCCAATCCTGCCCTGCCTGAGCCCAAATGAATCTCCTCCCAAGCAGTGGTGGGTTGGATGTTGCTGCTGGGCCATTCTGCAGCTCCTCGAACAAATCCTCGCTCAGCTTTTGCGCTGCACAAGTGTTTGTTTCCTGTTGAGTGTTCTAGGACTGCTATCCATAAATCTTGGGGAATAACCACTTGTTTTCCTGCTCTGACAGATGTTCCCATGGAATGCTGTTTCAGGGAAGAAGGACTTCTGTGTGCATGTGGTGCAGTCAGCCCCGAGGCACATGAAGCACTAAATACTGGCCAGAGAGTTTGCATCCTGATGCTCCCAGGTGACCATTCCCATGGGATGGGAGACATTTGGAAGAGCAGCAGGTGAGTCTGCTGTGCTCACAGTCCAGGGGGGTTCTGTGCAGGTCTCACAGAATTAGAGCTGTGCTGTGTCATTCATTGTCTCAGCAGTTATAAAGGTAAAAATAACACTTCCAGGACTTGTTCTTCACAAAGTGATCCTGCCAGTGGCTAAGGTAAAACAATTGATATGATAACAAAACATGGAAGAGTCTAATAATTGTAATAATTTTATAAAGCAGGTTGGTTTTAATGCAGTATCAACATGCTTCATTCTTTAAAAGATAAATGCAAACTGGGAATGAGCAGCATAGATATGGCCACAGTGGTTTTTTTACTTACATGTGGGCTTAATTTTTCCTCTTTTAGGAACAGTTATAAACCCTGTCTCCTCCAGTTTGGTTTTTCATAATTTGTTCTTCAGATTTTGCTTATTAATCTGTGATGCCTAATCTAGTGTATGTACAATGATGTATTTATTTAGTAATTTCTTACAGTGAGGTGCTGAGTCTGTCCTTTGTGTTGTTTACTCTGGTGCAAAATACCAAAAGTTCTAGTGGATGATCTCATTGTAACAGAGCAAATACACAGCCCTCAATGCTGTAAAGTCATACAGATGAAATCTGGCAAACTTTGCTTTTAGTGATCTACAGTCTATCATTTCAATAAATGAGAACAGACAATTCTTTCTTTACTATGTAATCAAATAGCTAAAGATATTAAAACTAGAATAAGTTAAGGACTTTTAATAGACTCTGGAAACACAGCAATTTCAAGATGGCCCACATTAATTATTCTTTAATTATGTGTAGTATATTTAGCCTAAAGAAGTATAGACATTTGCTTTGCAAAATGTGGGTAGGGATCTACAGAAAACAAACCTATTAAGGAAGATTATTTTGTAAGATGGAGAAGAGAAAATGAGATGACTAATTGTGTCAAAGTTGAAGCAGAGAGGAAAGAGAACTATGTGAGTAAGGACAGGAACAGAAAAATAGCCAATCTGAGGTTTTATAAAGGGCTACAGAGAGAGTTGACTGTGCCAGTTTAGATTTTCAGACAAATCCAGAGAATTAAAAGAAAAAAGCCAATCAATTGGTGAAGGCAGCCAGCAGCTTGGCTCTTTTAGGTTTCACACAATATGAAAGGTGGTTTTTCATTAAAACTTCCAAAAGCATAAAACAATATGTATGAATTCTTCCCCTGTGGATTCTAAATGCTTTTCCATTGCAAGGTTTACCCAGGGAGTCCCAACCTTGCCCTGCCCATCTGACTCTTACATTGCAATGCACAGCACTGAGCCTGGAGGTGAACATGAGCAATAAACCCCAGGGCTCATAAAGTCCCTCAGCCCCTGCACCTGGGCTGCATTTTAATGCCATCTCTCTACTTTCTGTATCATTAAACCTGACACACTAAATTTTATTCCCTTTAGCAGTGTTGTTAGGTTGAATGCCTACTAAATATGAAGCCTAAGTGAAGATGATTTCACCTTGGTGCTGAGCTTTCCTTGCTTCAATTACCTTTAGCACTTTCCTTGCTTCAATTAACTTTGCAAGATCTCTGCAAAGGTCTCCTTATTACTGGGAGATATTTTTCTAAGGAAGGAGAAAATATATTTGGGAGTACACAGTGATTCAGAAATGAATTAAAAGAAATGGCATTTCTGGCAGGTAGGAGCAGATAAAGGCCAGACTAAAGGAATAATAATTGTTATAATGTATTTATAGTCCCTCTTTAAAACCTAGTCCTTTTGCTTAACTATCTACAGACACTCTCAGGACAGAAATATCTTTACCTGCCTTGTCCCTTTGCTCCTTATTTATTTGAATTTTACTTCCAACTTGTCAGGGTAGTAATCATGTCATTTCAACAGTGAAATTCCTGTGTGGTTTCTACTCCAGTCATCTTCCCTGGGACAGTGGACAGGTATTAGAATATTATTCTCTAATAAATTGTTCATTCACAATTTGAAGGAAAAGCTCCCTCATTTTAACAAATTTCTCATCACTGAGGTTTAAAAGTTTTACAATTTCTGTGAATTTCTCTCTCTCTCTGTGTCATTTTAATCAACAGATTATGCAAACAAATGTTTCTTGTTTTCTAATATGAATATTTTTTACATTCTAATTAATTGATCTCTTGCTATTAATCAAACCATGAGTCACTGGTCCTGATATTATGTATGGGACTAAAAGGCTGAAATGAACCTGAACAGCAGCTCTTCCTTGTTATTTTTTGTATAAAATGTACTGCACAGTATCAGACTTATTTGCCAATGTGCATTTCTGTAATTTTCCCTTGTTTTGAAGTGGTCATTTACAGCCTGGGGCAAAATTATGGTACACCCTCTCTTATTTTTGCCCCTTTTTACTGGTAATTTTTCTACATAAGCTTAGGACTTGGCCTCTTCAGATGCTCTTGCAAATAAACTTCATCCCACATCATAGAATCATAGAATGGATTGGGTTGGAAAAGCCCTCCAAGATCATCAAGTCCAACCCTTGGTCCAACTCCAGTCCCTTTACCAGATCATGGCACTCAGTGCCACATCCAATCTGTGTTTAAAAATCTCCAGGGATGGGGAATCCACCCCCTCTCTGGGCAGCCCACTCCAATCCCTGAGCACTCTCTCTGCAAAGAATTTCTTTCTGCTCTCCAACTTCAATTTCCCCTGGCAGAGCTTGAGCCCCCCGTGCCCCCTTGTCCTATTGCTGAGTGTCTGGGAGAAGAGACCAACCCCCATCATGAAGATTCCTAAACTCACACAGCTCTTCCCACTTGGGAGTATGAACAGTGAACTCAAGATTGCCTATAACTACTTTTTTGAACAAAAGTAATCAAGCAGCAGGATAGTTATACATTCCAATTAAAAACTGTGAAAAAAATTGTGTCATATTTTCATACTTCATGCTTTTATCATTATTATTCTATCCTATGTCTGTAGTGATGTTCTCTGCCATTACCTTGTTTTATGAGATCTGTGGTTTATTTTCCCTCAAGGTGAGCTTTATATGTGTATATATTTTTAATATACAGTCATGAAACCATGTTCAAGCCAGTTGGCTGCATATAAACAAGTGGTATTCCAAGGGAGGAAATCTGCCAGGAGCTCCAAGATTTGTGACTGGTTTTTTTCAAAGTCAGTGTTCCCAAACTCTCTCAAGAACATTTGGGAATGTGCTTTGTAGGGTGTTTGGCACATTGCTTGCTTTTTCTCATTGAGATGCAGTTTTCCTCATAAATCTAAATACTCTGCTAATGATTTGTGTGGCTTGTAATTGGCTCTGTATTTTATAGAAGGATGTATTGTCGCTGTAGTGTAATGCAGTTATTAATTGTTGTGTTTGCTAATCTTTGTCAGCCTTGCATTTGGTTGCCTTCATATTTCTGAAATCATTTCTTTTGCTTGACTAAAGCAGAACATGGGTTTGTATTGAAAATGTGACCTCTCTGGAGCAGAGCTGGCTTTCCCTTTGGTGCTAATTAACATTCAGGGATCCATTCCTGGCTGGACAGTGTACAAGGTGTACAGTGTTGAATGAACAACTGTTTTCCCTCCTGCACTCCAAAGATCAAGCATGTAATTAATGTGCTCAAGTGCTGTGGTCAGAGATAAGGGAAGTCGATCCAAACGTGCGTTAATAACTTCAGCTTCAATTAATTCTCCTCACAACTGTCATATTCCTCCCAGTGGCCCAAACGCTGGTGGAAGATGGCTGGCTGTGTATTTTTTAATGAATTGACAAGATGAAGAAATAAATGGGCAGAGGAACATGCAGAAAATTCTATAAAAATATAATCAGACTGTTTTCCCTATGGTCATTTTGGACTTAGTATAGATGTCAGCCACTGACCCAAAATGAGGGCACAAAAAAGGATGATGATGATAATATTCTGAGGTTTTTGTGGGTTTTTTTCCTATAGGGTTTTTTGGTTAATTATTTTTCTGGTCTGAACAGTCCATCAGCAAGGCAAGGGGAAAGGGACCCATCCTGCCTCCTGCATTGCTGTCAGTTGTCTTTAAAGGGTCCTCCCACAAAGTGTAAGTCTTGGTTTATGTCTCTGAGCTTAATTCTCTGTTGTCCCAAAGAATATGCAAATGATTAGAAATAAAGGAAACACGAGTAAGAGAAATCTTATTTATATATAAGCATGACTTGTCTTCACTAATGCCAGATGGAGTATCTTAATGTGATAACTAATAGGGCTGAATTGTTGCACTGCATTCTCATGACCCCAGAGCCAACTCAGGTGAAATCATATGTGGGCTCAAACACAGGGGGCTTTAAGGTAAATGAATGAATCCTCTTGCTGCAACAACTGCAAAGAAATTGCAGTAGATATATTATGGAGACTTTTGAAATTTAAAAAATATAACTTATGACATCTACCAGGGATGTGTATGCTTTTCACTTGTACATAAAATGCATTTCTCTCAGTCTTTGCTGATCTCTCTTTTGATGTAAGTACACACAGGAAATATCTACACAACAGATTTTATCCAGTCTGTGGGGTGGGAGAAAGACTTTGGGTTTTAGCCTAAATGTAAATATGAGGAATGTCAACATACTCAATACATGAAGGCAACTTGATGTGCAGCCATGGAATGCAGGATTATTTCAGGTTTATTTGCTTGGGTTTTGTGTGTGTGTGTGTGTGCTGTGCCATGTTACAAGCTGCTGTTCACCAGGGCAACACTCACAAGTTCTGCTGTGGAACAAATCAGTTATTTGCCTCATAACCTTTCTGTTTTTCCAGTATTTCTAAATTAGGTCCCTTGGATCTCTCTTCAAGGTCAGTGGCTTTTTCATTAAGTGCAGAGAGCCTTAGCCTCTCCTGAGTCACTTAAATTCCCTGTGCTCTGGGCCACTGGTTTTAGTCTTGGTTCTCTTTCCTTTTTGCATTTGGCCAAAGTTAATATAACAAGCTGAATATGTTGTCAGCTTTTTATTTCCCACCCCCTTCTCTTTTTCACTGTGAGAGCTCATCCCTTCAGTGTGACAGATCACCTGCCTGGTTGCTGAACTATTCAGTCCTGACTCTGTCTTGAGCTTTCAGTAGGTCGAGAGCAGCAAAGATGCAAAATGTGAGGTTTTTGCATTATTTTTGATATTTCTGTTTACATTGGTTAATACAAAAGGGACAGACCTCTGAAGTTACTCTTCAGAATGCAGCTCACAACAATAAAAATCTCAAAGCTCCAACTCTTTAAGCTGGTAACTTGATGAGAAAAACGTTCCAGCAAAAGAATTTGGATAAAGTGTTGTGTGAGTAAAGACTAAATCTATAGGAAACATAATTTCCTTCTTCCAACTGTACATCAAGTAAACCACTTTTGTAAATCTGAAAAATCACATTTGCCTAAATTCTCATGATAAATACTCAAGCTTCTTTAACATCTCTTATCTCAGCAAGTTTTTAAAGTTTGAATTCTGTCCTTCAGTTCCCCTGCACGGGAGGTCACAGTTATTATTTCCTGTGAAACAAGTGAAGGAACTTCGGAAAACACACATTATTTTCCTCAATAATATGTGATGAATAAATGACAGAAGCAGAAATAATATCCTGCTGTTCTGGCTGTTACACTGTTACATTTCATGGCTTGTAATCCCGTGGGAAGGGAGATCAACACCTTGTCATAGTGACTAAGCAGTTGGAGGGGCTGTGTTAATGTGGCAACATCTCCTCGGATTTGGTAGCACTTGACAATTACATTCAATTAGAAACCACCACTGAGTGACTTCTCAAGGTTGTGATTTCACTTGGTGTGATTTCCAAGGAAGAAAAGCCCTAGAGGAGCTGTTATTAATTGTCCTCTTCCCAGCATTGTGTAAGGAGCAGCCAAGGTCAGAGCCATCGTCCCAGGCACTGCAGGTGAGTGACCAGGACTTCTCCACCTTTAACTGTTCGGGATCTAAATGGACAGAAACAATTCCCTGTGGCAAATGTCATTTTTGGAGGTAAGGACAGAGAGAGGAGCTTCTCCAAAGAGAATGAAAGGCGATGTCAAGAACAAAGGTTTTGGGCAAAACACTTGAGCAAAGCTCTGATTGTTCCTTCTTCGTCACACTAAGTTCTTGTTCTGATGGACACAGAGATGCCAAGTGCAGTGGCCCCTCATGCTCTTCTTTCTTGGTCTCGTTTTTTCACTGGGGACTGTATAGCTTCCTTGTACTTGTTTTTTAGTTTTCAAAATTAAAGGTGTTTCAAGGCACCAGATGTTTATGGAAAGACCTACTGGAAAGTCCTACCACAGGTCCAGTTTACCAAACCTTCTTTTCTCTTTTTTTTTTTTTGTTTTGGTTTGGGTTTTTTGTTGTTCTTGTTTTGTTTTTTGGAGGACTTTGTTTGTATTTGTGGTTTTTGTTTGTTTTTTTGTTACTTTGTTGTTGTCATTATTAAGATCAGGTTGGAGAAACATCAGCTCATGAGAATGGCAAAGAAGAAAATACAATTTTGAGAGAGATATCCTCTTAAGATAACACACCTCTACGTCGTTGCTTGCCGGTATTTTGCAGCATCTTAAATCTAATTTTTCAAAGCCTCTTATTCCAACAGGAAGGAAAGAAGACAGTACTTAGTTCTGTAAGTCTTCACTGTAATTTTATTTCTTTTCCAATGCTGAACAGCTTCCCAGGCAGCTGAGCCAAGAGCACAAGTGAGTCAAGTGTTGAGATTAGCCTGGACCCTGCAGGGAGCCTGGAGGGAACCAGGCTCTACTTTGTTCTCTGCTTCCTCCCCCAAGTGCCCACTTCCCACTCTCCAAAGCAAGAGTCTCTCAAACACATCTTCCCTCTGATGTGATCCTAAAGATGGTGCTTTAATTCAGCAAGGAAATTGAAAATGTGTTTCAAGTGTTTGGTTGGAAGAAAAAGCTACAAATATCCATCCTGCAGTAATTGGTCAAGTTTCCCCTTTATTGAAATCTGCTGTGACAAACAGTTATCCCTAAATATCGGGCAAATAGTGAAGGAAAAAAGTTGGAATCATCCCACAATTTCTCTCAGAAGTGTTCGTATAGAATATCACTTGAGAGTAGCTGCACATAGAGGATGATTGTATTTTCCAAGTAAGACACCCAAATGTAGTTTTCTTATATAAAGTACAATTTTTAATGCTCATTGGAGATTTTCCCTGGTTGCTTTTCCCCGACATTCCCTCTGCAACGCTCAGCTCTCTGTGTGTTTAATGGAACTGAAAAACCTCAGCCTTTCAGTCCATGCACTCAGTTCGCTGCTAATACGAAATTACTAATAATCCTAATTATAATATATTCAATATCAGGGAAAAATATTGTAATGTATGAAGCTATGCATGTTATTCCACGCGTAGGTAGAAGAATTCTGCACCTGAGTTTTACTTTATTTATAGTCAGAAACAAAACTCTCTGAGCCAAGATTCCAGAACGTGCATCAGTACACACTTAGTGAAGTAGTCAAGGTCAAAGCTCAGTCTTAACTGCAAAATTATTTATTTATTTTAAATATTCATATTTTAAACCCATCAACAATCCAGGGTTTCCACACAGGCTATTTATTTTTGTAATTAAAAGTAATTTTCTGAGGTAAAAACCAGCCTAACAGCACCATCTTCTGACAAACTCCAATTTCTGCAGTAACCTTGAAAAGCACTTGGAGTCCTTTTCATACATATTTTGGTTGCTGTCACAACAGAGACTCCAGGGGAAATAAATGTGAGTGTAATTCCGTGTTTCCTTGCAGGAGACATTGGCTGAGAGTCCTCAGCAGCCACTTAACTGTCCAATTTCTTATCTTCACTTAAAACAGAGAGAGAGAGAGAGTTTCACTCAACTGCAATTGTACCTGAAATTGTTGTGGAAAGGTTGGCTGCAAAACCATTTCAGAGGTGCATTCCTGTCAAATATTTGGAGAGAGGTAATTTAGATGTAATTTGAGCAGCAGACAGTTCTACCAACCTCAGGTATCCTCCGACGTTACTGTGAGAGTGGAAATATTATGTAGGTCCAATTTTCTTCCCCAACTTTGCTGCATTTATACAGCCAAAATCGCTGTCGGTTTTGCACTGAGAAGCACAAAATAAATGAATATTGAGAATTTTACTACATTTGTGATCCATTTAGGGCAGCAATGCCATTAGGTGGTTGTACTTTTGGCAGTGGTGCTTTTATTCATGTTTGCCTTCTGTTGTCCATGAGCTCATGCACTTGGGCCCTTCCCATGGAATCCCAGGAGCAAAGCTGCACACTCACAGACACCAAAAACCTGGTTCCTATTTTTTTCATGGCTCATGATTTCTTATCTTTGCTTTTCAGAACTGAGACACAACATCCCTATAAACAGCTTCGTGCTTGCTCCTCCATCAGCTTCTAACTCACAGTAATCACTTTAAAGGTATGGACTTCTGACTTTTTCCTTCTTTTGCTTTGGGATTGATACATCACCTGTTTTCCTTGTTTAACTCTCAAAGGGACAACTGACCATTCTGGATGGGTTTGGTTCTTTGGTTTGTTTCAGCTTGAATTCAATTCCAGTCTTACTTCTTGAAACTTCATTGTAGTTTGGGCTCGATCTTTCAGTCAGATCTCGTATTTCCCAGTCAAAATCCATCATAACGTGCAATCTAAATAATTATTTATACATGTGGCTACAGATGTTCATATCTTTTAAGTTTTAGTTGAATTTGAGCTGTGGTGAGCAGTGGTGTTCTATGGAATGTGATTTATACATGATGAAAGGTAAGGGATTTATACTTTGGAAAGTTTGATTATCTGCTTTGTTAAAACAGAGAGGTTTGATCTGACCCAGCAAACTCCTGGAATGTAAATGTCATGTAGAAATGTTAGATACACTTTTGCTGCTGTCATGGATGCAACTATAATGAAAGTTTGTCAGGTTTTGATAGAGAATCATCCACTTTCCTCAAGAAAAAAAGTGATAATAAACACAGTCCTGAAACAATTTATGGAACAGCAACTTTGCATCTCGAGGGAACGAGCTCCATTTCGTCTCATTCCAAGTAATTTGTGAATGTACACGTTTGCATTAGAAACCTGCAAGGTGTCTCTTTAGGTAATCACTGTTTTCATATGTATTCATGAGTTTTTAGCCAGACAGCTAATCCCTGTGCTCCTGAATTACATATTCCCATGTCTAAATGGTAGTTGTGGCACCACTGCCTTAATGAGGAAATAGATGCTCTCCACAGCTGTAGTGCCTAGAAGTTTGGAGCAGGAAAAACTGAAAATATTCAGAGTCTGTCATCATGAAATGACTGTGTTACTTTGGGAGTGAGGGAGAGAAAAAGTATCATTTTCGGTCCTAAATTAAGAATTGAAGAATGAAACTCTATACTGCATTTTCAGACTGAAAGATAAGGAACTTTGTCTGGGGAAAGAAGAAAAGGAAATTTGTTATTATTTTGGTGGCTGTATTCCAACATCTTTGAGGTTTGATGTGCTAGGGCAGGGCTTACACACACAGACCCTTAGAGATCAAATAAAATACAGCTGGAAAAAAACTAGTATTTTTGTTCTGAAATGGAAGTTCAGGAATATTTTCAAATCATTCCACTACAACTTGAGGACAGTAATGCCTGACTGTTCCAGCAGTGTACTTGGCCAAGGTATTGATTTATTGTATTGATTTTACTGCCAGAAAAAAAAGTCTGTACTTGTGGAACAAAGCAGAGTTTGACATTCATAAGTGCACTCCATTTTCATATATATGTACCAGGGGAGGAGAGCTCTGCTTATAGGAGTCAATTCAGCTCGAGAGATCTGTCATTCAGCTCCCAAATAATTCTGTTACACTGTGGCAAGTCAAAAGTCAGATGTATGTTGCATTTGATTTCAAAAAGGGTACTAGACCAAAAATATTGATGACCATCTGATTATCTTTGTAGTTTTTATCATGCATGTGTTACAAAAATCCATTATTTTGGTCCCTTCCAACCCAAACCATTCTATGACTCTCTGAATTTTCTACAGCAGAAACTCTGAAACTTTTTTCTTGCATTTCTCTTTATTTAAATTGGATAATCTGTTAATAATTAGAACTGATAAAAATTATGCCTTACTGATTTTTTACCAACTCTTCAACAGTATAAAATGCTGGAATGTCAGTTGGGTTCACTCACTGAAGACTGAAAGTTTTGGCTTCTTGCCTTTGAAGGCACCTTCTTCAGGACATAAAGCGAGTCCTTCATGAGAGAAGTTCCTCCTTAGTCACCTCCAGGGCAGCAGAGCTACATCTCAATATAATACTGTATTTTATCAGGCTCTATCCAGAGTGTAGGAGAGATGAGCTCCAAAGTCTCCTGCACTCACACGGAGGGGGGAGGGCAAGAAGGAGAGAAGGGACTTTTAAATATATGTTTGACAAATTGAGAGAAAATTGTGCTGTCTGGGAAACATTTAGAGGGTAACACCTTCAGGTAAAAGCAGCCAGAAATAAATAGATGACATTACATTGCACCACAATAATGAATTTCATTTCTTCTAGGTATTTTATTTATGCTAAAATATTTGATTTGCTTTGGTTTTGTTTCCCTTTGCTACTCTCTCATCTGTTTATACTTGTATGAAATGCAAGTAAAACAAAACACATAAATCAATAGACCTAATTAAGAGAGATAAGAGGAGGTTGTATTTTATTTCCACAGCTGGAACCTGAGACTTTCAAGTTTGACAGGTTTTCTGACAACTTATTTGTTCACATCTTCTAAAAAATGTAGAATCTCCCCCGAGATATTCAAGGGAAAGAAAAAAAAAATAAAGCCAAAAATTATGTTTGTGAGTTTCTTTGCAATAATTACAAATACAGTGTAAGATAAACTGTGTGAGGAAAAGAAACCAAAAAAACCCTAAACCAGATTGTTACTGGCAACAAAATAATTTGCTTTCTTTGCATTTAGACTTAAGAAGCAGAAACCCTGAAAAAAACCACATATGCAAGACGGGGGGAATGGACATTGTCATTTAAAGTAATTAAATGTAGTAATTCCAGCCTGTCACTTTCCAAAACCTTCTCTTTATTCTTCATAATAGTGTGTCTTGTCCTACTTATTTCCTCAACCAAGTCAATACTTTACAACTAAATATTTGAGCTGCAGATTTTCTGGTGAGAAAAAGAGTCTCCAAGCCCTGGTTGGTACATAAACCTCTTGTATCAGAGACTGAGATCCTGTATCTGACCTAATGATGGGCAATTCTGGGGATGCTTCTCTTGTCTGAAGGATTATTTGGATTATTAAAAATGTTCAATTCTTGGTTTTAAAAAATATCCTCCCTATTTTTCAAGAGAGGTAAAATTTCTTGCCTGCCTTCCCTGAGATTGCCTGTGATGATTCGCAGTTGATAAAGATGTATTTCACATCCCTTTATTTCAGAATATTATACCTGTAGTCATTTGGGCTCCAGGAACATACAGGACTGGAGTTAATGTACAAAATAACTGTTTTCTGATTTTGTGCTATAGAAAATTGAGTCATTGATACCACGTCTATAGGGAAAGATTACAACATCTTGACATTGAAGTGAAAAAAAAAAATCATTAAATAAATTAACAATATTCCACTAAAAATTCTAGGAAAGGCTGTTAATTTTCCTTTCTAAAGATGTGTTACCAGATCTTAATAAATGTGAACTACACCTGTTGCACTTGGGCATTTAAAAGAAAGGTGTTTAAAACCCCTTTTCGCCTCTGAAGTTCTCTCAGGTAAACTTAAAGCACCTGAACCTAACTTGGAATGCCCTTGCCTTTTCCAGGCTTAAGTTAGACCCCGATATTATTGGACCATACAATACTTTGCTTAGTTTTGGTGTGTGAATCTGTTCTTTGTTGTTTTTTTCTCCCAGCCTCAGAAAACAAGGCTGTAAATCCCAGTGGCGGAACTTGAAAAGTTGGGTTTGTGTGGGTGGAATCTTTTGAAAATTCTCTAAAGCAGCATGAGACATTGTTCTATTCAATTCCTGGCTATTGATCCGCCTGAATGCTTGTTTGGAGATTGCCTTTGCAGCTCTATTTGAACACAAGAAATACTTTCTCTTTAGAGATGGGGGCTGTGGGGACTTCACTTGCAGGGCTACGGTTCATGTGTACAGATTTCTCCTGCTGAGGACAATGAAATAGCTCTGCCCTTGAAGTGAGCCTTGCACCTCCAACCTGCACGGCTTTGCTGGGTGTTAATTACCAAAAGGATGGGGAGAGCTCACAACTGGGAAGATGAATGAATGCCTTGGCCACTGAAGGAAAGGAGCTCTGATTAAACACATGTCAGCCAAGCTCCCCTGCTCCTGTCCCAGGCTCCCTGGGATGGAGCCAGTGTTGGACAGAATTCTGGATGCTGAGCCCAGGAAAACCTGGGGCTGCCATAAAGATGGAGAGAGTTTTCATTATAGCACGAGGTATGAGTTGGCTTAATTGCACGGTGGCTGCTTTACTGCTGTAAAGGTCATACAAAACTCTATCCAAAGGGTTTTATTCATGTCTGCACAAATACAGGTTTCTCAGAAATAATTACAGAGGCACTAATTGCACCTCCTTACACCATGTTTCTCTTTATTTTTCCATTCATGGGAAGGCAAATAATCTCATGGTCCTATTTTTTTTTGACTCTGTTTCACTATTATATTTTTTCAAGTCATGTTCGTTTGTTATGTTCGTTTATGCTTATCTGTGTTTTATAAAAATATACAGTGAGCTTCTGTGAACTAAAAATTATGATGCAAGAGAGAAGAAAACTCTATTTCTAGTAAAGCTGTTCTGTAAAACATACTCAGGAATTAAGGTCCTTGCTGTTCATGTAAAAATTCAGAGTTAGACTAGAGAGAAGCATTAAAGAATATGCAAAATGCCACACAGTTGGATTTGGACAATTTAGGTTTGCATTAACTCAATCCTTTGTGTTTGGGGGACTTTTTGGACAGCAATGTGTCTTTGGGCTGATAAAAAATTTTGGCATTCACCAACTTTGGTGTTGGCCAGTGCTGAATTAGTATCTTTAAACAAAATTTCATGCCTTCACTGGTCCTTTCAGGGTTATTTGATGTACAGAACTGCATTGGATTACAAGTGAGATAAAAATACAGTATTGACTTGGTGTTTCATACAGTTTTATAGGCTTATAAAATGGTATTGATCCATCTTTAGTTTCGAAGGTCAGCATAAAGTTTACAAAGAGAAGTATATGAGGTTAGGAAACATTATGCAGTAGTTGCCCATTAAAGTATTAAAATGTGACCTGCTGTTGCAGGAGCTTTCAACAAATCTTTCAGGATCCTCATCAGTCCCAAGCTACACACACAGGAGCGAGGTTTGGGCTAATAAAAATTAGCATAATGTGGCACTGATTAGGATATTTTGCACTGTAATCATTCTTTGCTTGGAACAGCTCAGAATTCATCATTGCACCTTTCTTCTAAACGTGGAGTTATTTTGTGATGCAGTAAAGCCATTCCCAGCTTGGGAAGGGGGAACATCTCATTTGGTGTGTCTTTTTTTAACCCTGGTTGTGCTTGGATTAGCTCAGTTGGTTAAAACTTGCTTGTAATAACGCCAAGGTCATGGGTTCAATCCCCTGTGTGGGCCATTGACTTGAGAGTTGGACTCGATGATCCTTGTGGGTCCCTTCCAACTCAGAATAGTCTGGGATTCTCTGTGATTCTTGCATATTGACAAGATACTTTTTCAGAACAAGAACAGCAAAATTACAGGCAGAATAAGGAACTAAATATTATTTTTGAGTCCCTTTTTTGGCTGCAGTAGCAACAGTAAGGAAATGTTTCTTTGAGAACTCAGGGAAATTGCTGTTACAAATTGTGCATTACACTAATTTTGGGAAGAAGGGAATGGCAGCAAAAATGGGAATAGCAGAGACCAAAAATCAGCAGGAGAAAAAAAAAGTAAAAACGGTTGGATATCAGAGGATCCTCTTGAAGCTTCATCATTTTATAATCATAGAAACAAACTTCTGAGTGTCCCTTTAATCATCTTGAGGGGAAAGGAATGAGGGTTTTGCCTTCAGATTAATGCTGTGGGTTGTAAAAACTATGAGTCTAAATCTTGCTTCCCTTTGGAATGCACAGATCTCACAGTGACTGAACTCTAATATTGTCACAGATAGTTTTGTCAGAGGAGATGAACTGTGTTTCCCACATTCATCATCTCCCCAAGGCAATCACAGGGCAACTCTCTCTTGTGTTTGTATATTTTTGGGTATTCACATATCCTGCGGGGCCTTTAGAAGCCTTTGTAAGACTTTTTTTCACTTAAAGGTTTCAGATAAGCAGCAGGCCTATATTTCTTTCCTTCCTTCCTTCCTTCCCTTCCTTCCCTTCCTTCCCTTCCTTCCTTCCCTTCCTTCCCTTCCTTNNNTCCTTCCTTCCTTCCTTCCTTCCTTCCTTCTTTTTTCTTCATCCATTTATTTATTTGTTTGTTTGTTTGTTTGGGAATCTAAATGGAATCAATATCCATAATTTCTTAGAGAGAAATGAAATTATTATTGAAAAGGTCAGAAATAACTTCTGTTAAATACTGAAAATAGAAAAATCTGTAGTGTAGCTCGTGAAAGATTTCAATAGGTATTCGGCGGTGCTTTATTAGTAGAACTTAATATTTCTGGCTCTTTCTTTTAATACACCGTTTTTTCAGGCAGCTCAAAGGTGGTTGAAATTAACCTCACAACATCAGTCTAAAGTATTATTTTCATACCCTAACATGATGATTTTCAGAGAAGATTTTTCATCTGTATGTTATATAAATGGTAGACAGAGAGTACAGTTCATTACCCTGAAACTCATCTTTTACACTACAGACTTCTGTCACTTTGGGGGAGCAGCTGCATCATTTATAAGAATAAATTGTGAAGTATATAAAAATTTAACATTTGAAAACAGGTTTACGTCTGGTTGTGAAGATTGAAAGCAGGATTCCTCTTTCGGATGAGTCTTTTAAGACATAAAAATTCGATTTTCTTTTTCAGATCTATGACTATTTACCTGGATAGAGAGGAAATGGTGTTCCTGCAGAAAGAGAAAAATCACTCTTAAGAAATCTCTGGGCTCGTTGGAACATAAGGATGGAAGGTGGGAATTGGGTGCTTTGATTATTGACCTTGAGGAAACCAGGGCTCTGCACAACAAGAGCCTTTGATGAAACAAGAAGAGAGGAGGATCCCAGGGAGCTGTTCAATGTTTACAGCAGAAGTTGGAATGTTTGGCACTTTGCAGCACAAACCTTGGGGTCTGTCACGTCGATCAGAGCTCCAGGTGCTCCTCAGCCTTTGCTGGGCCAAAGTGGCATCACTGACAGCAGAGGGAGACTCTGCCTTGGGACATTTACTCCAAGGTAATACATTTAGTAAAAAAGCCCAGCTTTTGGTTTTACAGTCTTCCAGGTCTAGTCCTAACCTTTACTCAACAGGCCTTTTTAAACCAGAATATCCTCAATAAATCCTCTTCCTCCTGGTTCTACCCATAACCTTTACTCAATGAGCGTTTTTGGAACAGAATATCCTCAAGAAATGGAGAGGGGGAGATTTTAGCAAACACTTTGCTATAAAACGTGTTTGATTACTGACTTTTATTTTAAAAGTGTGAATAAATAAAGATATATAATCAAATGAAGTAAGGAGCTGGTAATTCTGTCTTGCAGTTTTCTCTGTCAAAACTTTCAATATTTATCTCCAATAATTATGTGAAAGAGCTTTGCTTTTTGGAATATTTATCTTAGCAAAATTGTTTGCAGTTGCAGAAAATGCATATTATTTGCCATTTTTCTACTATATTTAGGAGAATATCTAAACAGAAAATCTGAAGTGTTAAATATTGATCTAAGCTATTAGCAAAATCTCATAAAAATGTAAAAGATTCCCAGCAGAACAGGGATGAAACTTTTATAATCCTTGGTGACTTTGTTATCCTTGTGATGTTTTGCACTTAAAGTTCATGTAATAAGTGCAATGTTCACAGAGAGGAGAATGGCACCTTTTGGGCAGTGTTGTAATAGTTTAATTCATCATTTCTGTGGTCAAGTGACTTTATATTAAACTTGATTCTTGTGGCCAGACTTCCTTGTACCCAACACGAGTGCCTCGAACACAAGTAGACCTTTTCCAAATTAGCAGTGTATATCTGACCCATCTCCAGGTTTTCCAAGGAAAATATAACCCTGTGCCTCTCAAAGATCGTACTTTTGGAAAGAAAAAAGAAATGAAGTTGCATGCAATGATGCTACTGCCTCTCCCTGGTAATTTCATATATTATTAACAGGTTGTTATAATTTGGTCATGCTTATGTTTCAAACAAAGCTCCAGTCATCAGGATGATTGTTTCTTTTCTAACTTTCATTGAAATTAATTTAACAGCAATGATTTTTTGACACACTGTTCTTTTGTTTCGCTGCAGAATTCCTTTTTTAAGGAAAATCCATTTTTCAGTTCCAGCTGGTAAGATGCTCCCCATACTGTGTATGCTGCAGGTTTTGAAATGGATTTGCATCTCAAGCTGCAGAAATTATATAAATTGATTCTGGAATGGTATTGATTTGTCCCTTAGTCAATATTTTAACTTGTCCTACAGATCTGTCTTAATAATACAAATACTGTTCAGTCTTTGTTTCTGAATTGTTGTGCAGAGAGAAATGAGTTTATGTGACCATTCCAGGCACAATAATACAACCTCAAACAGAATTTTTACTGTTGAGACTTTGCCCTTCTCCATTTCCCCCACAAAGGAGTCCCCATAAACATAAAACAATTGTTACAGATACTTCTCACAAAGGTGGAACTGTTACCTTTATGCAGATTATCTGCTTTGTCTTCTTTGCCTGGAAATCTCTAAACTTTATTTACTACTCACATCAGTCTGGGCCTTTTAATTCCACCTTTTTTTTTTTCCCTGGGATCACTTTTGACACATCCAAACAGAAACAAGCGAAATTCAGGGTGCAATTGGTAAAACATTTATTAACGCACAGGAGAGAATAAAAATATATTGCTCTTATTTTAAGGAAATTAATATTGATAAATTTTGACATAAAATTAGTCAATTTATGCAATTGAATCATGTGGAAAAGACAGAAGAATATTGGTTTGAGGTTACACTGGTATTTAGAAGGGTTGCTTTGCAGCATTCACTGCATGTGGGGTTATGATTTGCTTTGGGTTTGAAAATGGACCTGTTGAGAAAATACATTTGTTAAACACGTTAAGAAAACTAAATAGTGCTTTAGTGAAACTATTATGGTAAAAACCATGGATCTTCTTTGGTCTTATATGATAGAAGGTTCATGGGGTAAAATAAAAATAATGTAATTAGTTATGACACTCAAGTGGGAAATATTTTTGCACGCAGTGTCTCGTTACTGGTTATTTTATCAATGAAATGTGTTGGAATAGAACTGCTCCTTTCTCAAAAATTTGGAAATCTTCCTGACTTCCCAACACTTTCCACCCTCGGGTTTGCCAGGAATGTCGGCAACCAACTGAGTGTCAAACTGATCACAGCTATCAAATCAAAGGCAATGCTTTCTTTCAGTTCATTTTTCATGCTTGTCCTGTTCCATCAGTGGCATCAAATCGTGGCCCTGGTACCACGTCCCTGGCATTGCATGAGTCAGGTGTCCCTGCACTGGAGTCAAGGTTGGCACAGCAAGGCAGAACTAGAGGGAAAGGAAGAGAATTCCTCCCCTTGTGAGAGCCTTCCGTGGCTGTTTAACATAAACCAGAAGGATGTGGAATTTTGACAGTTTGGAAGTTTTATTTTCCATTGGAAAATTCCTCCTGCTGTTACAGTCACACAATTGGAGTCAGAAGAGCTTTACTTGCTAAGTCCCACTCAAGGCAAGGCTGCTGATACTGAAAAGGTAAATCTTGTATTCATTTTGATTGGACCATGATGGAGCACACAGAATATCTTGCTTGTCTTTCTTCTTGAGAAATTATATCCTCTCCCTTTGCACTGGTGAGAGCTCTGAAGTCCAGCTCTTGGGAAGAGCATGACATGTTTTCTGGAAAACAAATAAATCAGAAATTTCCCTGGATTTCTGAGGACAGGGAGGTTCTGTCACACTCCCTGTGCAGACCATGAGTGTCTTTAGAGTGTGAAGTATCTTTCTTTCCATGGAATTACAGAATAGTTTGGGGTGAAAGGAACCTTAAACTTCATCCAGTCCCACCCCCTGCCATGGGCAGGGACACCTTCCAGCAGCCCAGGTTGTTCCAAATCCCATTCAGCCTGGCCTTGGACACTTCCAGGGATGGGCAGCCACAGCTTCTCTTAGAACTTTATCCACTCATTCACATCTTCATATTCTTCTATATTTCACTTCCTTCTTTTGCTCTTACCCTGAGCTTTCTTCTAGTTTAATCCTCACTTTATTTTCATAAGTTTAATATTCCCAGTCACTTGGCCAGCTCAGTGTGAATTCTGAGCTGAGGGATCTGTGCTCCTTTGGGTTTTCTTTCCTAAATGTCTGACACTGCAATGTTCTCCCACCTTACATCTTTCATTGGTGGCTGCTGTAGAAATGCTGTGGTCCTTAACACTTACAGATAGAAATCTGTCATATTCCTTACATTTCTGCAACAATCATTCCATCCTAAATATGCAGCAGTGAGTTTGTAATGAGCCAGCAGTCTTAGCTCAGTTACATGGGGCTGGGGATGTTTTATTTGATGACAGAAGAATGTCTTGCCTTAGGGAAGCCTCATCTTAAATGCAATTTTTTGCTAGCCAGATCTTCTCTCCTTTCTGTGACTCTGGGCTCCCTCTTTTCAGTTCCCAGGCTTGAAGGCTCTGGAGGCAAATATGCCTTTCTAGCAATAAGATAATTTTTCTTTTTCCATATAAGTTGGTGAAGTTGACATTTTACAGGGCTTAAATACAGAAACAAACCACTAAAATTTAAAAACCAACTTTAAGGGAATTGTGGCTCATGGCAAAACAGGATATGACCTACAAAAAGGTGTTCAGATAAAGAAAAAATTACTTCACTACAGCCTTTAAAATGGCTGGAAATCTGATCCCTGACTTTCAATAGAGTGGCCATCAAATGGAGATGAGGAGCTCCTGAATATGTGTTGGACACTGGAATTCGTGCAGCTTTGTGTGCAAGGGAATGTTCATTATCCCACTTGCCTGTCTCCATTTAGCTTATTTTCAAAGAGTTTAAAGGAAAGCATTACATTATTTATTTATATCAAAGTTCAGAATGTTTTTTACAAGACATTGAGTGTCAGGACAAAACAAGAGTGAACAATAAAAGGCAGTTTGCTGTGAAATTACATTTATGTTAAACCATATATATAGTGACTTCAAAGGCAGTGTCTGTCCTTCTGAAGGTATTTTTTGTCCCATCACTTCAAATTTACAGACATGCAGTGTCTGTAATAACAATATCAAAGACAAAGCCTTAGCTCAGTACATTAAAAATGAATGATTACTGCATTTTTTTAAGAAAAAATGCTTTCAAAATAAAATGTTAATTATCTATGATCTTGTAAAAATGAAACAACAAAAAACCTTGCTGAAGTAGTTGCAGTAATTTTAGGGGTCTGCAATAACACAACTACAGCTGTAAAAAAAACAATATGGCATTTCTAATCCAAATTACAATATTTGTTTAGTGCCAGAAGAAAGATTTGGTCTTCCTTGGCTTTGAAAATTTCTGTCCATGGGAAATTCTCTGTAGATTCTAAACAGGGAGCACTGAACTTGTGTGTCTGGAAATGAGAAAATTGTGAGTCAGCCCCAAGCTGTCCTCAGTGTTGCTGTACCCCAGGGGGCACTTGGGCTGCCTGATTTATTTAAGAAAGACACACACACTCATCAAGGTGGCTTCAGAAACTAAGCAGGGCTTTCGAATTGCTAGAGAGGAAAATTGCCTGGAAGGGGGAGAGTGCAGGACAATATGGAAAAAAAAAATCTATCCCTGACTTTCTGCTACTAGAGTTTGTACAAGTAAAAGAAAATGTTATTCAAATATGCACATCCATGTTCCATCTTCATTGGAGTGGAGAGTTTTGTATTACCTGTGAGATCAATAGTGCTCTCATGATCTTTTACCCTGTTCTCCATCACAGGTAATGCTTGGAGTTTGTATATTAAGCACTCAAGGAAAAAAAACCCAACACTGTGACCCAAGAGTGCATCACACACCACTGCAGAGGCTCCAAAATCCTGTGTCCTCTGTGTTCCTCCAAACAAAATCTGGGAAGGTCCAAACCTTTTGTCACGGCTCTTCATTTGTGTGGTTCCATCTGCAAGGTCTTCCATTATTCCAGGTAAGTTTTTCTTGTTTGCTTCAGGTGCAGGGATGATAGGATTGGTTTTCCTCTTTTCCTACAACATCATGGCTTTTGCTGTCCTTAAAACTGTGGGTTTGCAGAATGTACTTGTGTGAGGAAGGTTTTAACTGGAAGCTCACACATTTAATTGGCATATAATCAGGCTGTGGAGCTGCTGTGCCCGGCTCAGGGCAGATACAGTGGGTTTACACTGCTCATCACCCTGGAACAGGGAGTTACAGGGTAAAGGGATGAGATTGTGTTGGCTGATCTTGAACCGCTGTTTGTCACAAGTATTTTGGAGGGTTGATGCTCCAGAATTTCTCTTATTTTTTCTGTGAGAACACATCCAGATGTCCCCAACAGCAGAGTGAGATGGCAGAAGGCATTTCCCTACAGAAATTGGGTGAGGGAAGGTTGGCAGCTGACACCTCTGGCACTTGAACTGCTCTGCAGAGGTGACTTGGTGGGAGGCTTTGGATTCTGGGGAGTATCTGCAGGGATTGGGTTTCTCTCTTGTACTAAACACAGTGATACACCTTGAGAAGAAATCCAGCCTTATGTCACAGGTATTGGAATAAGAAAAGTCTTTCCCCTGTGGGTGCTGTGTGGTGACAAAGAATCCCAGAATCACAGAATGGCCTGGATTGGAAGGGACCTTAAACACCACCTGGTTCTAACCCTTTGCCATGGACAGGGACACCTTCACCAGCCCAGGTTGCTCCAAGCCCTGTCCAACCTGGCCTTGGACACTCCCAGGGACGGGGCAGCCACAGCTTCTCTGGGCATCCTGTGCCAGGGCCTCACAACCCTCCCAGGGAAGGATTTCTTCTTCATATCTGATCAAACCCTCCTTTCTGGCATGTGAAGCCATTCCCCCTTATCCTCACACCACATGCTCCTGTCAGTGGTCTCTCTGTCTCCTGGGCTCCCCTGGCCTCCTGCAGGGTGAGGTTCTGTTCGCCCTCACTCCAGGAGGCTCCTTGTCCCTCGGCAGGGCTGTTTTAGTATTTGTCACAAAGCCAGACACATCAGCTGCCTACTTTAAACACCAGACAAATGCTCTTTTATTATATGTATGGCTACATAAATAGATCTTTTTATTTGTGCTACAGTGAGGAAAAAAGAGGAGATTTAGGAAACCATAACATAGAGGAGTCCCTGCAAAGTTGCCTCTGATCTTTTCTCTGAGGAGTTTTGCTGTCTTCAAGTTTGTTTTTCTAGCTTGACTAGTTGGTTAAGTGTTTTTATCTCTTATAATTATTGAAAGAATGTTTACAGCATAACTTCATAATCTGTTTTTTCAGTTATAAATTGAGATCTTACTATGTTTGATAGCTGGGAAATGCTGGATCAGAATTCACCATGATTTTGGACAGAGAGCAAACAGCAGTTCTTAATGGCACTTAGTAATTATTAACAAAACCTCTCTGTGTCCTTGACTTTTTTGACACTGCCAATCAAAATTTGTCTTCCCTTTGGGCATGTCTTATGAGCTACTCAGATTCAGAATAATTTATAATGAGTAAATCAAACAATCCTATAACATGTTAATGGTCTTAATTTCCTCCTTCTCCTCAAGGTCCAAAGATTTGATTGCTGTGTTGAGAATATAAAAAAGAACATTATAAATTGAAACCTGTCAGAGATGGTCAGAATGAGAAAAGTGCTGATATAAAAAGAAATGGTAAAGGTGCATAAAAGTGGAGGACTTCTGGCTCTTGTTCATACCATGCCCAGCAAATATCTTTTTGATTTACATCATAGTAAATACTATTTATTTTCATGAAATGTGCACTATATGGCACTGAATCAAAGACATAAAAGATGTAATAGATATGCTGTATTTTAGTATATCTAGAGTAATTCCTTTTGTTGTAAAGCTGTAAAAGATATTTGCTTGCATTTTGTGAGGGAAAACTGATGATCCAAAAGGAAATTATGAAAAGAGTAATCTGTGTCCTGGCACTGTGCAGTTTAGTTACAGCCCATAATATGAGCAGTATATCAGTGAAAATAAAGCTGGGGTATAAAAGCAATCATATTATGGGGCTTTGTCCAATAATTTTGTATTCATTACAGTTTGTAACAGAGGCATTTATGGCACTCATCACTTAATTTTTTTTTTTTTTTT